>JANHFL010006525.1:22723-33022 GCA_032468155.1 Oxyrhabdium leporinum | reverse complement strand
AGTTGCTTGAGGGCCCTGGGAGCCACATTCAAGGCTTTAGGGTACAGGAGGCAGTCTGGAGGCTCAGTCTTTGCACTCCTGTCTTCTATGTACCATAGCCAATATATCTCTTCAAGTTCACTGAAGAAATTTCTGAAATCAGAAATTTCTGGCACCAGTGGACAGCTTGTATCCTTCCAGATCTTGGACCGAAGTACTCACGGTTATATGGGAATGGAGTTTAATATCAACCTTCTTCATACCCATCAAACATATTTTCTCAAAAATAAGTCAAGCTGAGGTCTGCATTATAGGCAGCTGTTAAGATGCCAGATCATCCGTGCTGATTGACTTTTAAATGTTTTGCCTGGCCTAGCATTCCTAACAGCTCACCCTGGGAACCTTCAAACATGGGAATTGATTCTTCCTCTCAGGTAAGGGCCACTGGAATATAACATAGAATGATCAATGAGCTTTCTTGGAGTTATCGTACTGAAGATTTTCTCATATCCATGAAGCAGCTTGCTATTAAAAGAGGAATGCTAGACCAAGATTGACAAGGCTGAGGTTCAGGCTCCACCCACTCATGAGGGATGATTCAGGTTAAATTATCTCAAGAATATAAAGAATAAACTGGGACATCAGAGAGGCACAATATGCACTGCTATAAACTCCTGGAGAGAAAGAGGGATATAAATTATTTTTACAAAATGTGAGGCAATATATTTCCACATAGTGCAACCCATTTGAACTTTTTAAAGAAATATTTCTCTAAATATACCAGGAAGAGATGTAAAGTACATAAGAATAGCGTGCATGGGATAACAGCACCAACATGGAATTTTAGAAGAGGATTTCTCCAAGGGATTTACTTTATTTAATTGAAAACAGGAGAGATCAAGTAAATGTTGGGAAATGGATACCTTTTTTTTTCTTTCAGTTAAACTTTGACATGAAATTAGATTACATATCAGTTTTTCAATTTTGGTATGAATGGCAGATGAAAGCTTTTCCTTTTTATATAATTAGCAACATATTTATTCACAAGGGCCTGAGTTAATTCAACAATTTTTGGGTATGTGTGGAAAATTGCAGTCCAACCCTCCAGCTATAATTCTTGTTACTAACAGACATGGCTAAAACTAAAAACCCTTGGAGTGTTACTGTGATTTTTCAAAAAATGTCCGTATCACTATAGCTTCAATATGGGTTCCTTTTAGATTTCTTTAATACTGTACAAGATAATTAGTGAGTAAAATATGCCATCTCTCACTAAAGAACAGGTCCATCTTGTCAGTATTTTTAAATAAGACTGTATCAATCATGTTGGCTTCAAAACCAATTGTGCCCCTTATTATTACATCCTTAAAATTTTGCCCTCTTCCGTTAACATTGGTCTACAGCAAGTATTATTGTAAATTCAAAAGCTGAATTACTTTTCTTCCATTATTTTATGAGTGTTAATTACATAAAGCCCGACAAGACTTTTTACCGTATGGTTCTGCTGACATTTCTAGGCAATGATCATAACAAGCTATTTAAAGCTGGTTATTTCAGGCATTTCTCCTGCCTCTGTGAAACTCATAAGTCTAATAAAATAATAGACTGGAGAAATTTGAGCTAGAGATTTTGTGATTCCTGCAGCATGGTTAGGAGATGAAAGAATGCAGAATAGATTGTTCAAGATGTGTACTAAAAAGCAGTTTTATAAAAACAAATCTGCTAAAATCTAAATTGGTTCATTTCAATTTTATATATATTTAAACCTAAAATCATATTCCTACCTGATCTAATTATACAGTTGATAGCATTTGAAATTGATTCCATCAATTACCTATCCTGGAAATCAGGCAAAATCCTTGGCAGTTCTTGTTTTATGTTTATGGATTATGTATAATGTGCCTGTGATCTCTTCTATAGTTAAATGAAGTACAGTATGCGAATCCAAGGACCACATTTGATGCCTGAGTATAACACAACACCTTAGTTACCTTTGTGTGGAGTACTGCAATGTGTTTTAAATGAAGCTATCCTTGAAGGTCACTCAGAAGTTGCATCTGGTCCATATTACAATGCTGTGCAAGCTGCACTCATTACCAGATGCTTCCAGATGCTATTCAAGGTGCTGGTTGTTACCTATAAAGCACTTCTTTGAACAGGGTCTAGTTATCTGAGGAATGATCTCTCACCTATGGTTTATAAGATCTGACAAATTAAGCATGCTTCAAGCCCTGTCTTAAAAACAATGCAAGCTGATGGGACCCGAGAGGTTTCCCTCACCTGTTATGGTACCGACACTCTGAAATAGCATGCCTAAAATGGTTTGAGTGATTGCAAACCTGTTGTCTTTTAAATGGGCCTTGAAGATTTGGTTTCCCCTCCCTCCCCCCACCCCACAGGTTCGTGTTAGATGGGATGTGTCCTCTGAATGTGATGGGGTTATTGTGCTAGTTTATATTGGTTCCCTGTTTATTCCCATTTTTCACTTGCATTTGGTGTTTGCGAGACAGTCAGCCTTCTAAATTTGATTTATAATTGTGACAATAAAAAATCACAACTAGTGAACACTGATAATATTTCAAATACAGCACATATTTCACATGGTGGTCAGAACAGAATCCATCCTCACAGCTGTCTAGATTTTCACTGTTAGCTAGGAACAAAATCAACCAAATCACAGTTCTAGCATAATGGCTGAGCTCCGTCATTGTAAATTATTTCTTTTTAATCAAAGTTTATGGAGAAGTTCTGATTTCCAGCTTTCCAATTAGCAAATAGCATCTATCTATTTAATGGGGACAGGTGTGTCATTAACACAGCCTGGTAATTACTACATGTTGAAACCCTGCATGACAAAGATACCACTAAAGTATTCTCTTACCTTACTCCCTTATTTAAAAGATAGAGACATTAATACTAGGCTAACTTTTAACATGGGGTAATTAAAGTCCTGTTATAATAAATCATTGCTATATTTGAAGATGTTATATACAGTAAATATTATTCTCAACATGCTCTAGCTTCTCTATTAGCATGATAATTCATTCATAATTGTCATCTATCTGTCCCCAGGTAAATAATAGTGATGCTTAGGAGATGCTACTGCCAGTTTCTATGTAAACATTTCTATCATGCAAACTGTGAAAGACTGAAATGAAGGCTAAGGAAAATGGGGGGTAGCTTAGGGTTTCAGATATGGTACCACACTTATTCCTTAAGTGTCTGAAGACACTTGTTTTCAATCAGGGCAAAACCAGATCCACATAGTGCTACAAAATCTAGATGAACACACAATTAGAGAAAAGGTACATGGTTAAATTAAAGCTATTCTGACAATCTAAGGCAATACACAATGTGAAATCCAGCTGTTCACGCAACTTTTTCTGTAAACCGAAGCTTGGTTTTGAAGTTGCCACGCCAACTTTAAAACAAGGAATTAATCCAAAAAGAGGAATGGGGAGAGATTGTATGTTAATGGGAGAGGCAAATGCCTGAGAGAAGAAACCGAGAAAAATAACACATTAGCAAGTTAGGTGGTAGAGAAGTGAATTTTAGTTATTGAAAGCTGGAAAATGAAAAATAGTCTTCCCTAGAGAAAAAGAGAAGAGGCAAGTTACTTAGTACAGAAGAAGCAAATAATGCTGAGCTTAGTGAGAAGAGAGACTCTGTTAAGTGGATCACAGTTATTACAGAAAGAGATGGACAAGATATGCAGCTAATGAAAGACAGGTTTTCTTGCATCAAATCTATCTACATTGCCTTGAGCAGCCACAGAAATAAAACTTTTTAAGGTGACATCACTCTGAAGTAAACTTGCACTTCACGTACAATGGGCAAAATCTACAACTGAAATTTGCAGCAGACTCTTTATTGTTCCCAGCCTAGTACTTTGAGTAGCATCAATTGTGTACCCATTTTAATCTCCCAGAGTGGTCCTGATACAATGCTTATCTGAGAAACTGTGGAAAGTTGAACGGGTGAGTTTCATATCGGGGAGCTGGATTATGTCCCCCTCAAGAGCAACCCAGACTTTTGCTTCAAAAGCCTTCTCCCTATTTGCAATCCTATTACTACAAAGGCAATTTAGCACTGAAGGGCAGCATTCATAGATACCTATGTGAGGGCTGTGAAACAAGCCCTCCTAGCAGGAGAAGCTGACTATTGTATTCCACGGGGTTTATGGGAAAGCACCAGCTAGACCTCTTAGCCAAAATATCTATGCAGTTTTTCTCAAAAAAAAAATAAGTTAGTTGATGAGGCTTTTCTTTATATTTTGTTTTTCAAATAAACGTGTTTCCTGTCTCCGGTGACAGATGTTTACGCAGGACCTATTTGCTCAAACGGTCTTTCTAGTTCCAATCACAACAGTGGAAGGACTGAGCATTGACTGGTGTGTTGTCTGATGGTCTCCAAACTCCAAGCGTAAAGCCAGGCTTTGAAACCTGGTATTCTCTGGCACTGGAGGACCCGGCAGAAATCTTAACCCCACATTGACAACTGTGTCTTGAAGGATGCCGTTTCTGAACATCCACCCACTTGGCACCCCCGTTCATAGAGTTCTCCTGCCTTGGTTGTAAATAGAGCTAGAAAGCAAGGCAAATATGCCAAGCTTCCTGAAGCATAAGAAAAGCCCTTATAAATCTGGGATGAGGGAAACAGCCAGATTCAGCTGTATTTTTCCACCCGAAAATGCCCTTGGAAGGGAAGAGCTAGTGACCTCAGCTTCAGGTCTTGGCAGTGATGGAAGATGCTTTCAGTGGTCTCCAGAGCAAATAAAGGCGAGAGAGAGAGAGGAAGGGACGCCATGTACTGAACGGGAGTAAAATAGGCAGGAGTAAGAAGAGGAATGAATGCATTAAAGCGAAGCCAAGTAAAAGGGAAATAGACACTTTGCTTTAGCTACTCACTGCCCCTGCCTATAAAAAAATCTGGATCTATGACGTGTTAGCCACACCGCCAGTTATGGAGACAACCACATTACATGATTTCCATTTGGACCTATTTATACTCCATGCCTTCTGGTTTTTACTGTGCTGTAAATGTAGGCATAACATTCTGAAACAAATCAATATTGAGACAGGTTGTGGTATCAACTTGTATTAGTAATAGTCTTTTATAGGTAGCAGAAACGACGATAACTATCTAAGCAAATTGCAAAGGTATTTAAAAGTATTGCAGCATATTGTCTGGCACAGAAAGCCCGGTGCTGGCCCTTCACCTGTAAGTGTCTTGTATGAGCATTTTTGTAATTATAATAACAACAAGCAGTTCCAGCATACAAGGTTTATCTGTAGATTCACAGTGGGTCCATTTAGACGCTTGCTGATGTGGTAGACAAAACAGATATTCCTCCTTTCCAGCTTATCTTATTTTATACTGCAACAGATGTACATTCAAAAAATAATAATTTTACTAATTGGATTTGGAACAAATACCACCATGTGGAAGGATTGAATCTCTGTGCCAGCAATTCCCTAGAGAATGATCAAGGTTCAAGGCACGAAGCCTCTAGATGAAACCAGCACGACAGTGCAATGCAATGCAACTATTAAGTAAAGATTTTAATCTCTCAAGGTTTTATTTGAATGTTTCTTTTTGGCAAAAAACCTGGATGAACAAGAGTGGGCAAGCTTGAATACTATTATCGCAAAAGAATAATAATACGGGTTTCCACCAACAGCTATGCACGGATTTTACATAATGCCAAGAAAAGGAAGCCGCATAGTTCAGTTTTTCAAATTTCTGCATTTGTTTGATCTGAAATGGAACTTTTTATTGGGAATGCTGACTTCTGGAAGAAGCATACTTCTGGGCTTCCAACTCCCAGAATTCTCCAGCCAGCGTGTCTGGCTGGGCAATTCTGGGAGTTGAGGTCCACAGGTCTTAAGGTTGCTCAGGTTGGATATATCCCGGGTAGAGGAAGAGAATCAACGCAGCCATATGTTTCCTGCTTATTTTCCATTGCCTGACTAAGAGGTCCAAGGTAGTCTTCACAAGTTAGTGAACAAGAGGTGTTACTGAGTATGCAAATGCAGTTTTATTCCAGTACATTTTTTTTTCTGATAGCACTGGTGCTTCAGATTTCTATTGGAATTAGTAGTTATCTGCTGCCTTTCTTCAGAAGGTTGAGATTCAGTTAGGAACAGAAAGTTCTGGAAAGTCTATAGTTGGATAATAGTGGAGCATTTTTCAGTCCTTTTTTATAATCTGGACCAAAACCAGAAATTGGCAGTTTGGTGCACAGGAATTATGATGTGAATAAAGCCTCAAAGCCATTGGTGGAGCCCCAGAGCTAAATAAAATATGACATAATGGTTAAAAAAAGACTCCTGCCTCATGCAATTGCTGAATATTCCAAGATACCAATGCCTGACATTAAAATGGTGTGAAAGTTGACAATTTCCTGGGATTTTTGCTATTATAAAGAATTGTTTTTTTCCTGACCACTTAAAGCACCACTGAAACACCTTTATGGATCACCATTTCAGATCACAGATTGGGACAATATGCTCAGTTGGTTAGACAGTGGTTCAATTTGTCTTATAAACCACCTTAGATGATGACTCTAATGGGAAATCATGGGCAACAATGGGAGGGAAGATGATCTGACATTGTGTACATGATGATGTTATCTAATTTCCATCATTTGTGCAGTAATATAATGGATATGACATTGTGATGTCTGTTTGTTGCATACTGTATATTGCTTTGAGTTCTATGGAAGAAGTGGGTATAGATATTAAAAATGAAAGATTCAGATTCAAAATACTGATAACTGTGACATATAAGGGAAACAATACATTCCCTCCAACTTGCAAAATAAACTATGGTTCTTTTTTCTCCGTAAACTCAGGTTTCAAAGAAAGATGCGGGCCTGGATTTTCTTCTTCCTCTGCCTGGCAGGCAAGGCGCTGGCAGCTCCAGTAAGTATCATTAGCTCTAAAAACCCATTTTCTGAATGTTACAAATGCTGCAGTGTTCAAACTCTCCACACTGTACAATAAAGTTGAAAGTAAGCACTTTAACCCACCTCACTGCTCTGAACACTCAGAAATAGATCAGCACTGAACATCACTCTCAACCTTCCCACCCAATTATGAAAGCCAACTTCTGCTGATTAATTTTTATCCAGTTGTATCTCATCCACTCTGCAGTCTAGTCCAGCCAGGACCAATCAAGGAGTTTTGTCAATGCATGATGAACTATATAAGCTTTTAGCAAGGTAGTCATAACAATTATATTGATATATTCTTTTTTTAGTAAATATATCAGATTAAAAGCTACCAACTTATATAAGTGCATAGCCATCATGCTGCTCATTTCCAAAGTAAAAAAAAGGACATTAATAAGTGAAAGTCATTGAAGGCATGATGCAAGAAAAAGAATTATAGCTAAATCTAATTTAGACTACTACCATTCACTATACCACTTACTTTTCCGTCCTTGGAAACCATTCTTGCTTCCACCAAGTCCATATGCCAATTAATTCTTATATTTTCTTTAAATGTCTTGCCTTTCTCTTTTTTGATGATTCATAAACTTTCAACACCATCCAGTCATGACTTTCTTAGTCTACACTTTCCTCTGATGTCATTCATTATTTGATTTTCATTTGAGTCTTTCATTCTTTCATCCATTCTGGTCATTTGATCCACATTAATTCCTCACCTATTCATTCTTGACACCCTCTCTTCTTTTACCTATTTCATCTTCATTCAATTTATTTTTATGTATCTCAGGACATACCCGATATTATATCACAGAGTAAGCAGAACAAACATAACCATACCGTAAGCAAACTGCTCAGTCATATTTTAAAGTTTCTCAAGTTATACTTGCAGCCTTATCATTTAATGAAATGGCAAAATAACCTATAAACTCCAATATTATAACCAGTATAAAAACAACAAAGATAAGAAATCCCCTGAGAAATAATTATGCGCATTTATCATCAAGATAATGTGAAGGCTATTTTGTATTGTTTATAGAATTGCACTATGGCCAAGGAGAGTTGAGTGCCTTCAATTTGGGCTATGCCTCTCAGAAAGGAATTAGATAAGGAAATTCCATCTTTCAAAATAAGAAGTCAGATGCTCCAAGAAGTTCTTGAGAAGTCCTTTGGATCTCACTGTGACAAAGGGTAACCAGTTAAAAAATGCTTATAGTGTCCACTTGGTGAGTGTTGAGGGCAACACGGAGGCAGAATAGATCTCCCAGCAGAAGGAGTAGAGTTCTAGCACCAACTTGAGAACTCCAAGGAGAAGTCTTTATTTGTCTATTTTTTTTTCTCTTACAGCAGGATGCTCTGCCGGAAGAGATGGAGGTTATAGAGGACCCTGCAACACAGGTACAGGGTAACACAGTGCTGGCCCTTCTCTTACTTCTTTGATGCTGTTCTTACATGCGAACATCCCCAGGAGTGGGATGGAGAGTTCTAAATAGCTCTAAATTCTCAGGACAGAGGGTGACAGCATATATGTTCATCTCCTGCTGCTACAGTTTTCCTAAGTGCAACTCGTTTACTTTATTCCATTCATTTCTACCTGCATATCATACAGACAAACACAACAAATTCTTCTAGGGTGATGTGCTCCTATTCAGAGTTCCACTTAAGACATCAGTTCCTTTTTCAATATACTTACTTCTTTTTCTTTCCTGCCCTCAGCTGATTATATCTATCCTACAGTCAATCATAGTGCCAGAGCCAGAGCCACCATAACCGCTCAGCCTTGACTCAGCTGTTTTTGTAGTTATATCTCCCCTCCATTCAATTTTTTTTCTTTTTGCTTAAAAATTTTTTTTTTCACCCTCCACCTTATAAACACACCCCTCTTATACATGGCTGATACTGTTTAATTTGAATATAAATGCTTAGAACATTACAATACAAAATAAAGAAATATAAGTAAAGAAATACATGTCAGGAATAGACTAAACAAATTATTGTTCACCTACAGTAACGGCTTTTTAAACGAACGACTAAAACTTAGATGGCCACCTATCTTATATGCCATACTCTTAGGTGGCTTTCAACAAACCCAATAAAGCAGCAATAAAAATAATCATGTCACCTATAAAAGGAGGCATCAGGAATTGTTTTTTGGAAAATACCAACAACTATGATCTAAAATAATAGTTTGCTTCTTAAACTTTGGGTGCTTTTTGTAAATGTGAGGGATGTGTCTGCATGTTGGGTACTTTAAATATACTAGGTAGAAGGCAGCATTCGTCACCCTGCCAGCTTCAAAGTGTGCTGTTGCACTTCAATTCCTAGTGAATTCTGTAGCCTAAAGCTTTAGGAAGGCTCCAAGTTGCAAAATTTGAGGGTTTTTTTGTTTTCTTATGGTTTTTTTTGGGTATTTTGCTGTTTTTATGTTACTCTATTGCTGGATACAGTATTCATGCTGCAGAAATCAGTCATCCATCAGACCTTAACTATAATCGATCTCATTGCGTCTGTTCATTTAGGAACCAATTGGAATCAACCCAGTCCAGGTGGAGATTGGCGAGTTTGAAGAGACCACCGTGGATGTTGAGGAGATTGTGGCTGAAAGTACGTGGCTGCATAGCTAGATCCCTAAGATGCACTTATATAAAACATTTTATGTATATGCAAGATCTGTGCGTCTGTGACAGCTACATTCATTTTATACACGTAAGATATCAAGAGAATTGAAATTGGCACCTGTCACCATGACATGTGCAGTAAGCCTAGAGGGTAAAACTTCAAACCAGTACAAGAAGAAAAAATAAATAAGACTTTCCATTTATAAAAAAGAAGCCATATTTGAAGTGGAAAGGAATACACTTTGGGGTGTTCCTTTGTATCAAGAGCCCCGGTTCATATTGTGGTGTTGTATTCACTTTATATTAGCCTGATTGGGAATGAGAATCAAATTGTTTGGCAAAGAAAGCATTTGTCTCTCTCACATAAAGACACAGCAAAGACACCTGCTTTCTCCTCATATATGGGAAGGCTCGTGGAGAAAATCTGGGTGTTCAGTGGGAATCAAGAATGATGATGGCACACATTATATCATCAGTCAATCAGTTAGAAGCAGTTATGTTGAAGTCCCATACACACATCCCCCCTTGGGACAGTAGAGAATCCCAAAGGTGCTTTTTCAAGAGGCAACTGGACTTTCAGGTTTTTCTTTGAAGATGTTTCGCTTCTCATCCAAGAAGCTTCTTCAGCTCTGACTAAGTGGTGGGGAATGGAAGGAGTTATACTCCTTACAGACAGAGCTGAAGAAGCTTCTTGGATGAGAAGCGAAACGTCTTCAAAGAAAAACCAGGAAGTCCAGTTGCCTCTTGAAAAAA
>JANHFL010006525.1:0-15007 GCA_032468155.1 Oxyrhabdium leporinum | reverse complement strand
ACAAACACCCACACACAACGGCTCAATGCGTTGGGGGGGGGGGGGGGAGTCCTCTTATATTTACATAATAATTCTAGACTAATCACCCTCTTGGGATGATTGCACTCCAACACTTTCCAAGCACGGTGGTGTATCCTCCAACACCTGCTCACATCTCATGCTCAAAATGTTTTAGAACTAGCTCCTGAATAAAAAAGATGATAAGGTAGAAGCATAAAGCAAAATGGTGTCATTGTTGTCTCTCTTTTTCATAAATGCTTTTCTAGCTCCAGGTTATTTGCGCAGTTATTTTATGCAATGAAATGATGCTGGGGATTCATCCAACCATCATGCATGCCTTGTCCATGAGATTTCTGGAAGTTGTGACAATTGTGTCCACTTTGATATTCTTTTCAGATACCTGTCCCACACTGAACTGGCCCCACTCAGAGCTCCCTTGATCCCTATGGAGCACTGCACCACTCGCTTCTTTGAGGCATGTGATCTAGACAACGACAAATACATTGCTCTGGAAGAATGGGCCAACTGCTTTGGCATCAAGGAAAGTAAGTACCGCATCTCTGGGCAGCCTTAGGAGCATGGTGGTTCACATGGACATGGGTTGGAGGCTAGCAAGCCCACGTTCAAGACCCATGTGCTGCCGTGGGGCATGAGCTCCCGTAATTTGCTCCAGTCCCAGCCAGGGACCTGAAAGGAGCCCCCAACTGGTCAACACCCTCCCCCCAGATAAGCATGATATTACCTGCTAATCTTTTCAACCAGAAAGTGCCTCGATGCTCCTGACATGAGCGCAGTGCAATTCATGGTGACCACAACTGAAAAAGGGGGAGAGGAGAAGTGACCTTAATTCTAAGCATCTCTAGAAGAATATCTTTCCAGGGAAAAAAATACTGATCTGCAGTGCAATTTTGAGCGTACTTGCTCAGCAGTAAATTTGTCAGCCTTAGGAAACTTACTCTAGATAAGTGTATATAGAATATCAACCTGAGAAGCTTTATGAATTAGAATAAGTGATGATGCTGATTTTAGTGATCACCAATTAACTGGAATAGCTGAATCTCTTAAGGACCCTTTTTTTCATTTGTATCCCAGCTTTCAAGAAATTCAGAATGCCTTATATATAATTGGCTTATAAAGGCAGTCCTCATTTAGCAACTGAATTGTCGGATTGTTTGTTATGACAGTAATGAAAAACTAACTTTACACCAGCCCTCATATTTATGACCTTCACAAGTCTGTAAAACAAAAGAAAGCTAAAGTAAGATCATAAGCAAAGTCATGGTTTCACTTACCAACCCCTTCACTTAATGATCAAGCTGTTGTTCCCAGTTCTGGTTGCTAAATGAGACTATCTGTAACCCTATCAGAGAGCTCCCTTAGCCAAAACTGTTTAGCTTTAATAGTAAAACTGAATCATATATGCATTAAAAATTTCTAAACGCTCAACATTTTTTCACAAATCATTCTTCTGCATTCTAATTAGCCAAGCATTCCTATTCCTCAGTATGGCTCTAAAAACCTCTTTCTAAAACAGCAGCCTATTAGCCAATAGCTTATAGAAGTATTCTCCAAGCTAATATCCGCCAAAGATTACAACTTTACAATTCTGAACACCGTGGGCAGGAATTCTGAGAGCAGTAACCATTGCATCTGGTTGGTACCAGTTTGGAAAAGACTGTTCTTTAGATAACAAATCTAAAATCTATTTCCTAGGAGAGATGATTGAATCACATAAATGTTGTGTAAGACAGCGTCAGTAAACATTTTTTTTTACATGATGTCTTCCTTTCTTTTTTACAGAGGACATTGACAAGGATCTTGTCATCTAAATTTAGCAGCTTCTTCGTCTGTTATGCACAAGTTGTGTTCTTCCATTTTAACAAGTTGAAGAGTGTTTTTCTTTATTTTATCGGGGACAAGGTGCTAATATAGGTCTCAACATATACATTAACGGTGCTAAAAAAGAAGACAGAAAGTTGATAGTAGCTTAATCTATACCACTAGATCACTTTGCTCACACACTCATTGTGCATTTCTGTTGACCTTTTAATTTGATGATACCAGTACAGTAATTAAAAAAATCTGTTCCAACTTTCTACTCCTTGAACTATTTAAGTTGACTCTAGTTGATAAACTCAAATCCCCTAATTTCAAAGAAAGGCAAGGAAGGAAGATAAACCCAAAAAATGTGTGGAGAGTCTGGGCTTTACACAGTCAAGTGTTGCAAATGTTTTATGAAAGTTTAAGATACTTGGATTTTATATGATAGTGCAGTGGGAATGGCAGGGGAGGAGATGGGACAGGACTGAAAATTCAGAAAGGCGAATTCTTGAATGTAACAGTAATTGGGCACAAACTCAAAACAACATAAACGGAAAAGAACTGAAGTGTTGGAAAGTTTCAGATCTTGTAACCCTCTCATCCTCTCACCCTTTAAAAATAAAAAGTTAAAAACGCTTCTGCTTCATAGCTACTCAATGACTGTATTGCTTTTTGCTGTGTTTCTGTCTTAAAAGTTAAATTTGGTGCTTATCAAAAATTGGTTGTGGCTGTTTTTACTGGGTCTTTCCCTTTCGGTGATTTATTTGTACCTGATACACATTCTGACACAACAAATCCCAGGCCTCTGGTTATTATATCCACTCTGTATCCCTATTCATATTTTTTCAGCCGATAATTTCAATTCTGCCCTTGGAGATAAAACTCCAAATTATGTGATATGGTGTAAAAAGTGTTCAAATGTTTCTGGAGTTTGCTTACTAATCAGTGATTAGTAACAGTGATTCAGTATACAAATTGTATCATTTCATTCTTTATATAACCATATTTATTAAATAAACCACAATTGATTATAAACTGCAATATCTAAGTTCACAAAGGACCACAAGTCAAAAGCAGACAAATCACATTATGATTTGGTATGATGTTTTGACCCAGCCATTTGATAGATAGATGTGTATCCCTATTGAAGTATGACACAGGGACAATAATTGACGCTGATCATTTGATTCTGCTGAATGAAATTGGTTTTGCTAAGATTCAAATACTTAAGATATACCTGCAGTTTTATATATTGCATGACACCTAGAAATTATAGTTCCATGATATCTAGAACCTCAGATGTGGGATTTTTTTAATCTTATACTCAGGATAATTCTTTGGGTGAAATATAAATAAGTATAAAATAAATTCAAACTAATGCCTTTAGAAGTGAACACATATTATCTATTTAATCAATTGATTTACCATATTGAAAAAGAAGTCCAAAACCTATCTACCAATACAAAGAGATGTTGCTTCTTCTTTTTGTATTCCTATCCTCTCCTGTTTTACAAGGGACAGAAACCCAGCGGCGGAGGAATAAAAGCTAGGAACCAGTGGTTAAAATCTCTGATTAATTGTATTATCAAAAGATTTATTAAGGTTTGAATGATGAGTCTGTTTACTCATACGGAGTTAAGGATAAATTAAGGGGAAAAAAGGACTGGGGGGTTTTAAACTGATTTGAATTATTCAGGAGCATAATGTCTCCTTTGTCCCTAATGTGAAGAACAAGCACAGCTGCAACAGAAAATTAGGCATAGATGGTCTTCAGCCAGAAATATAAGAAGTCTCAGCCAGCACCTTAAAATCTGACCTCCCATTCTTGAGATCAACAAGAAATTCCAGCACTAGGCTGAGAGGTTAAGAAGATGAGTGGGTGCCACAGAAATCTTCCCCATAGCTACTTCTGTTCAATGATAATAGAACAGCTCCTATTCGTTGGAGATGGTACAAAATTCTGCTTCACATTATAACTGGAGTGCATGCACAAAATTAATAAAATTTGCTCCCTGAGGCTCAGAGAGCAAAAAGAGGTTGCCATTCCCAGGTTCTTCAACCCGTTTCTCATGCAACATCAGTGAAAAAAGAACTCGGCATTATTTAAAACAAAAGGCCACGTGTACACAGAATGAATCGTTTTGGTCACTTGCAGACACTATTTATTTAAAACTTAAAGAAACACTCCCATCTTCTGACCAGTTCTGGGCGGCTCCTAATCAAAAGTTAAAGCAACATATAAAATCATACTAAAACTATAAACAGATTAAAACACCAAAGCCAACAAACACCTGGCACCAAATCAACCACCTGTGTAATTATCCAATTCACTCAGGATTCCTACAAAGAGAGCACACTTTTATGGCAGTGTGAGTTACAAGTTATAAAACTCGAGCATATTTCCAGCAGTATCTTTTCCGGTTTTTCTGAAGAGCAGCATTCTGCATGCCTGAGTTTTCCTAGATTTAGGGTAGGGTTCCTGCGTCAAATCTGCCAAAACCGTTAGGTTCAGCATGCATTTAGCGCTCTCTCCGCTCAGTCCAGGTTACATATTTGAAATAATCTTTCTGCCCTTCAGAGTTCGTTCCTCTTTTCTCAAGCTGCAAAACCCCTTGACCAGTGGAGAGAAAGTATGCAAATCATTCCAAACAAGTGTCTGGTACAGCTGCTTTGTTTAACCAAGACAGAAACTGCCTTCAACCCCGGAGCCTTGCCAAAAAAAAAGAGATGTTTCATTTGTGCTTCTCTGCTCTGCAAAGTGTCTCTTTGGATGCTTTGTATTACAATCTCTGCAGGTGTGGGTAGCTCCCGCATTATTTTATCTTTTGAAACATTGGGATGAGCATCATGACATTTCATCTTTCTGCTTGTTATCTGTACTGTTTTTTTTGGCTGCTCCTTTGGAAAGCATCAGCCCAGGTAGGCAAGTAAAGAAAGCCCTGAAATCTTTCATTTTCTTCAGATTTGTCTTAGCCTTCCTCTTCCTCTCGCACTCCCAACAGACTTGTTTTCTGATCTTGATGCCAACATTCTCCTGCCTTTGCAATTCCTGCAATTTCACACCCCCAGCCTGCAACAGGACGGAGGCTACATCAGCAGGAGTAAAGAGGGAGGACATTCCATGCCGTCTCTCCTTGAGATCAAAAAAGCTCTTCTCCAATTTGTAGTGCCTACAGAAATGGGTCAAGGAGAGAGTTAAGGAATAGGTTGATTGCCTCCCCTTTCGCCAGGCTTCCATCTTATCAGTTATATTTACATTCTTCAAGCACTCCAGCTCTTTCCAATTTGACTCAGAGACTTCTATCGTTCATGATTTATCTATTTAGCCCAAGAAGCTGAGAATACGGCTTTTTATTTGAGCCAAACATAGTTACTGATTCCTGACCACATACAGTATACGTGCCAAAGGAATGCATAATTACACCTCTGAACTTTGATCCATTTTGAGGTGGAGCCTGAAACATAATTTATAACCCAAAGGACTATTTCCAATTCAAGCAATTTTGTCTGCTTGAATTTAACTGATCAATTTCCAAAGTTCAAAGCCTATCATGATTTAGAGTTTCTCATGAACGTTCAGCTTTAGAAAGAATCTTGTGGGACACCAAAATTTGCTTTCAACTTGTTGAACATCAAAATAACCAAGTAAACTGTCCATCTTAGAAATGACAAAAACATCTCACTATTGTCTTGCAGTAGATTTTCTTCTACTTCCCAATCTTAATTATAAACTTAGTTCTCCTGGTGCTCTCTATCCAGTTAAAAGAACTCTGGTGGCAGAGCAGTTAGAATTCAGTATTGCAGGCTGACTCTGTTCACTGCCAGGAGTTTGATCCTGACCAGTTCAAGGCTGACTCAGTCTTTCATGAGATCGGTAGAATGAGGACCAAGATTGTTGAGGGCAATATGCTGACTCTGTAAACCGCTTAGAGAGGGCTGTAAAGCACTGTGGAGCTAGCTAATGCTCTCTCTCTCTCTCTCTCTCTCTCTCTCTCTCTCTCTCTCTCTCTCTCTCTCTCTCTCTCTCTCTCTCTCTCTCTCCATATGTGTCTAAGTGCTATCGTTATTGCTATTGCTAAAAACTGCATGAATTTTGCCTACTTCTGTAAAGTCACTCAAAATCATCATGATGCTTACATAACCTTAGTTAAATTGAACTCTTTATTTTTTTTGTTATATTTATGTATTTCTCATATCTGTCTCACACTCACTTCACCAAGCGTGACTCTGGGTGGCATGCAACAGTTAATTAAAAAGAAAAACAATAAATATATGAACACCCTTCTTACCAAAAAAAACAAAACAACCTATACTAAAAAAACAGGAGCAAGAAAGGATGAGGCCATAGTAAGGGAGCCATTGCAAGATCTCCCTGGTCCTGTGGGACCCTCAGGCTTCATGGCATAGCCAGCTTTTGAGAGTTGAAAAATGTCAAGAGGGATGGAGCTAACCTCACTTCTGGGAGGAGAAGATTCCAGAAGGTGGGCACCATGGCAGAGAAGTGTAGTTCCCTGGAAGATGGAATCCGCAGCATGCCTTTTCTGCCAGATCTGATAGGACTGGTAGTTATAAACAGGGAGAGGTCGGATAACACAGCCCTGAGTCATAAAGGGCTTTAAAGATTAAAACCAGACGCTTGTATTGGACCCAGAAGCAAACTTGCAACCTCACAGACTGGCAAAATGCAACTTGTGGAGCAGAGTTGCAAGACATGCTGTTCTAAGGGCACGCATAACTGCTGCGCCACTGCATTTTGTACCAGCCTAAGCTTCTGGATATTTTTCAAGGGCAGCCCACGTAGAGTACATTTACAAAATCCAAATGGGAGAAGATTAGGTCATGAGTGACAGTGAACACAGCCGCACAATCCAGGATTTAAAGAATGCTTCCCAACTATATTTTTTAAGCAATGTTTGCTTGTCCAGTCCAGTTTGTTTTAGTGGTTAAGACTCTAGGCTAGAAGACAAGACATGGGTTGAGTTCACATCCTGCCTTAACCATGAAAGTTGGCTGGGTGACCTTGGGCCAGTCACTCTCTCTCAGCCCAGTTCACCTCACAGGGATGTAATTGAGGGGAAAATAGGAGAAGGAAGGTGTGTTGGAATTTTTCACCACCTTGCATTATTTGTAAAAATAATAAAGGCGGGATATAAATAATCAAATCTGAAATTGCAAAGAAACTCCAAACAAGCATTTAGATCAGCCTGGCACACCACTCCTCCATTATATCTAATATCCTTCCCTAAAGCTGGCATGACATAGTGAGCAGGCAATGTCTACATCCTGAGATTACCTTTCATGCTGTACTAGAGGATTCTGGCACAGAAGGCTGCAGGTGAAGGCGGAAGTGATAAAATCGTCTGGATCCAAGCCAATAAATACAAAACTTTATGATAGCAAGAGAAAGTTATTACTATAATCTGGTAGTGCTGAGTTTTTCTTACACATAACAATAATCGCCCTGTATGAGGCTGTCATCTTGCATATTTGCAGAACAAGAGTAGTTATTTCATAAATTCAGAAAGCTGTTTTGGCAGACACAACTGATACTGTATAATCACATTTGTAAATATATCAACCACAATACTCTTGGCTCACAGGTAGAAATGTGCCAGGAGCTGGCAAAAGCCTTGCCTAGGGCAACAGAGCTTCCATATTTAAGAGATATCCACAACTTTGATTAATAAACTATATATTATTTCGAGGTTCTACCCATCTAAGGAATTTAGCTCTTGATAAAATCGTTTGTTTAGGGACTAACTCAATTAAATTTATCAGCAGGAGTGAGGTCTGCATTTCTGTTCGGCCTTTATGAACAGCCGATTCCTTTGGCACTTAAGTGGTTTTGAGATGTGTTTTGTCTGTAATGTCCAGATTACAACTAGCATGGCTTCTGGGAACTGCACCAACAACATATTTTCACAAGATTGGCGTCTTGGAGAAGACTGATACAGACAGCATAAGGGGCACCCAAAGGGCACATCATTGAAGTCACATGCATGCTCACTAAATGTTACAGGAAAGCCAAATATAAAGCCCTTTCATTTTTCTCCTACTCAACTGGAATGAAAAATTGTGATTTAGGATTATAGAAGCAACCTGGAATCAAGGAGAAACTTCCTAACAGTGAGAACAATTAACCAGTGGAACTGCTTGCCATCAGAAGTTGTGGGTGCTTCATCACTGGAGTTTTGAAAGAGAAGAATAGACAGCTACTGTTTGAAATGGTATAGGGTCTCCTGCTTGAGCAGGGGATTGGACTGGAAGATCTTCAAGGTCCCTTCCAGTTCTAGTCTGATTGATTGATTGATTGATTGAATGAACAAAGAATTGCTAATAGTAATAAAAAAAAATCTTTCTCATTTCCAAAAGTGCAGTAGGGCATAGGAGATCTGTCCATCCTGAGTACCATATTTAGAAAGATGCCAAACCTGATTTTATATGGGTGGTGGTGATAGTCCACCTCCAATATATTATTTGCATAAAAGTCCAGGCAGCGAAGATTGTAATTTCAGAATCATCTCTGTCATGAAACGGCAAAGTGTTTTCCAATGACCGGCCTTCCCGACACTTGATTCTATATAGCGGGGATTAGTCTGAACTAGCTTGACTGAGATCAAGTCTGCATTGCTGAAGAGGACTCATCCCTAATCAGCACTTTCCCTTTTAGGCCTGTAGCTGAGCACAGAGTTAACTGCCAACCAGTCCCTGCTGCTCAGTTAGGGTGAGCCAGAGAGTCAGTTTGATGTACTGGTGAAGGCACCAGGCTGGATGCAGTGGGTTCTAGTCTCACTGTAGGCACAGAGTCAGCTGGGTGACTTTGAGCCAGTCACACTTTTCTCATCTTTAGGAGGGAGGTAATGGCAGACCACTTACAAGAAAAGTGCAGAAACTAGTCCAAGCAGATGCCAGGAGTCAAAAAGTGACTCAAAGGAGCACACACACACACACACACACAAATCAGAGAAACCAAAAGGGAGAGATTCAGTCATTTGGGAAGAGAAGTTTGTTGGTTAGCTTACAAAAGTCTGAATCGTTCTATAATCTGCATGTTCAGATTTTACACTGAGATTTTTTTTCTCAAAAGTTTATCTTTAACAGTGTTAATAACGGTACCCAATGAATGTAGAAATGCAGACAAAGATTTTTGTTTGGTTCCTGCATGATCAAAATTTGCTGCATAGTGGAGGGGGGACGTAAATCTAGACTAATGCAAAAGTCTAGATTTGTCCCTCCTTTTTATCAGCATGTTTCAAAGAAAGAGGCAACCACTTGCCTAAATGTGTACAAATACATATCCTTCCCCCAGCTCAGAGCTCCCTTCAACTTTTCAGAAATCTTTTCAGATGCTCTCTCCTCCCCAGCCCCCCTTTCTGGATGCACTATTTTTTAAACTTTGCAAAGACACAGATTTTTTTGGGGGGGGGGTGGTCTAAAAAAACTTGCCTCAACTCTACAGCACGGTGTTTCTCAATTTCAGCGACTTGAAGACGTGTGGACTGACTTCTGGGAGCTGAAGTCCACACATCTTCAGGTTGCTGAGATTGAGAAATTCTGCTGTGGGAAAACTAAAAAGAAGCCCACGGGGGGGGGATGTATGTTTCTCTTCTGCCTCACGCAATAGAGCTGGGTATTGGCATTTGCAGTGAACTCACATTGGGAAGTAGGAGCAAAAAAACAAACAAAACTCGTCTGTGGACGCAAGTGCTCCTGAGACCTGCTCACCACTTGTTCCTTCACAGCCTGGAGCTCCCTATCTACGGCAGCAGCCCAAGCCAGGCCAGCATTCCTTCCAACTAGCAGCCTGCATCTCTTACGCCAAGCGAATAAGAGCCTAGCAGACAAACACTTTCCTTTTGTCAGACTTCCGTCCCAGTTTCTATTCAAAAATGTGTTTTCCAGCTCCCCGCGCACTCCCGCTCTCCGCTCCCGAAGCCAGCCGGTCTCTGACGGAGGAAGAAGGGAGCTGCCGCTAAATGCCATGGAGCTCCCCCTGGTGGCCCGTTTCTTCAAGCCCCTCGGCCAGAAAGTCATCCGAACTCCACAATTACAAATACTGTACGTTGTTGAGCTGTGCCCTTGTGCAAACCCTGATTTCTTCCAACAAGGTGAATTGAACAAGCAGCATATTAAATCACGGGCCTCTATTTACAATGCCCAGAGGCTGGATGTAGGCCAGAACAAACCCTGTAACACGGGTGGGTGAACTGAATGCCTAGCATAAGGATAGCAGGGAGAAATTTGCCGGCCAGATGTTGTTGATTTTGGGAGGTTGGGAAGTTACCCTCATTTTGAAATAAACTTTGTGGTGTGCTTGGCCTGAGATAGGACAAAGAGAAAACAAGCCTCTCTAGAAGATATATTTCAAGAATATTGACAGAATCCGAAGGTTAATTTAGATGTTAAGTTCATTTTTAATTAATAGTGATTTTGTTTTTGTAGACTATCTGATACATATTTAATAGACGTTCCTAAGGTTCAAAGCATTCTGATATTCCTCTAAGCATGTATCCAGCCTTAACTGGGCTTTATCTCTGAACTTTTTAAAGCATAGGATTGTGCCAGGAAGGGTGGGGTGTCATCACGAGTGTGTGCCTTTCTATCAGACAGTATTAAATTACATGTTTGCATCTAAAAGAGTCAGATCTCTTCAAAGGCAATAAATTACATTTTGAGAGTAGGCTTGCTGGTTTACCAGCGTATATGGAGGTCTGGAGTTGGTGTTCTGGGCTGTATGTGGAGATGTGACCATCTGGACCTCCCCTTAAGGTGTATTCATGCTTGTGGTTTGACCATTTTCCTGTGTAAATAAACCATGTGAAGTTGTCCAGCATGTGATACAAGTAGTCCTTAACTTACAAGCACCAGAATTTCTATTGCTAAGCATAGAAGTTGTTAAGTATTGTCATGTCCAATTCTGCAACCTTTTTTGACATCGTTGTTAAGTGAATCACACATCATTAAGTAAATTTGACTTCTCCCATTGACTTTGCTTGTCAGAAACCGACTAGGAGGGCTGCAAGTGACAGTCACATGACCCGCAACCATCGTAAATACTTCCCTGTTACCGAGCATCTGGATTTTGATCATGTGACTATGGGGATGCTCCGGCAGTCATAAGTGCAAGGACCAGTCATAAGTTACTTTTTTTCAGTGCCATGGTAACTTTGAACAATATAATTGACTGTAAATTGAGGACTACCTTTCCTTCTTGTTCCTACGCTATCCAAGGACAATCTTTTGAAGTATAAAATATGTTTGGCTTTGTTACCCCATTACCCTGAATAGAAATTGGCTGATTTCTGTGATGGGGAATAGAAGCAACAGAGGCTGGATCAGAACTGGCAATGAATTTATTGTATCATTTTGTAATGCCTTGGTAAGATCACACTTGGAACATTTCCTGGGAGTGGGTTTTCTTCTTATTTTTCATTTTCTCATTTTTTTATTGTATTCAAAATAGCTTTTTTTAGAGAAAGCAGAGGTATCACAGCACTACTGAAGAATAAGATTCTACATCTCACAGTCCCAAAGGTGCTTTTTTCAAGAGGCAACTGGACTTTCAGGTTTTTCTTTGAAGACGTTTCACTTCTCATGCAAGAAGCTTCTTCAGCTCTGACTGAAGAATTCCCCTCCATCCAGTCAGAGCTGAAGAAGCTTCTTAGATGAAAAGTGAAACGTCTTCAAAGAAAAATCAGAAATTCCAGTTGCCTCTTGAAAAAAGCACCTTTGGGACAACCATTAACTGGATGACTGACAATCTCCATAGACATCTCACAATATAACTTTCCAGGAAGATGTACGTATCAGTGATGCACAAAAAAATGTTTTGTTTTTGTTTTTTACATCCAAAAGGTTGAGTCCACTGATCTCCTGTTTTACAAATCAAAGTTGGCCACAAGATGTCAGTAAGAGGCTAAGAATACAGGTACATTACTGCTTGAGCACATGAATTCTGCAGTTTCACAGGACTAAGTACTGCTTACACGGGTGTTGAAAAAGGTATTTTGAAAGCTGCTTCTGCTAGAAAACAAATCTTACTTCTTAGCCTGCATTATTATTAACAGTGATAACAATAGTAATTATAACAACAATGATAATAATAGCAAGAGCTCCAGGAGTCAAACTGTGGCTTGCACATTTTTCAACCAGCATGTTTGTGATATCTAGGACATTTTTTATTTATTTTGCTACTGAAAAGCTGCTTTAATTACAAGACTGTTAGGGTAAAACATATGTCCTCCAAGCAGATGGTCCCACAATGGCATCTCCCGGTAAATACACATTTACTGCAATGTCTTCTACAAATACTTCTTTTTTAAAAAAAATAAAATCTGGGCACAAATAGAAAGTTATGGGGATTATTTGTGTGTGTGTGTTTTTTAAAGATTTATACCGCATTGCTTTCCATCTTGTAAAACAACTCTGAGCTGTTCGCAACAACAATAAAGTTAATTAAAACTTGAGAAAACTAAAATAGGCACCTAACCCATCATCTACAATGCAACAATCTATGTAATCTCCGAGTTCCAACCTTCCCTATCCCAGTGCCTTGCGGGAAAAGCTAGCCATTTATTATCAGCATAGAAGCCCAAATAAATAAGCAAGTATATGGTACAAAAGAACAGAGAAAAGCAGGTACGGTATGAGCTGGAAATGAAGCCCGATAACTGCACATAGAACTTCCTTTTGCTGTTTTGAAGTGTTTTCACCAACCTTTTACGTGGTGAAGCTGACCAGCTGCTGACCGAATGTTACAATCCCAAAGCATCTGTAGGGCATCATGCTGGGATAAGGCAATGTTTCCGAATCATGGATTTCAACTGCCTAAATTTTCAGCAAGTCCACCCAAACTAGAATATTCTGTTTTGTTTTGTTTTTAAGTCAGTGCCAAGATTGGGAAACACTGGTCTAGGTGATCTTGCATGTCGATAGGAAAGTAAAGAAAAGATAGGAAAGTAAGTTTCCCATAACATTTCCATGCTCTCACCCAGGACTGACTAACCTACAATCCTAGCATGGTTTATTTTATGACAGTGCTATTTTGATGCTTCCATATTTTGTTTTAATCTTAATACTATTGGGAGGCTCGCAAGCTGCCCAGAATCAGACATGACTGGAGCAGCTTATCAGCCAAGGCAGAAACTCAATACAGATCACTTTGAAGCACTTATCAGGGGTAGGAAGGTGGAAATTAGAATGTACTGAACATATTCCAAACAGGTTGAAATCTGTACGCCCACAACAGTGGAAAGCCCCATATATATGAGCCTCAGAGGGGCAATTAGTTTGTACCAGGCATTAGCTATTTATTAATATACATCAGCATGAAAAACCCACTTTAAGGAGTACAAAAGAGCCTTTTCTCTTTGCATAGGACATGCTGGAACCGTGGTTGGTTTTCCCTCTGGCTGCACCTTTAACATGTGTGGGCATAGCCCAAAAGAGTTTGCAGAACAGAAGCAACCAAGCTCCATGTTGAAAGAGAGAGCAAATTGCCTTCCTCAATAGCAAAATTATAGCAGTTATCCTGGAATGGGACATTTGCTGATAAATTGCTTCCAAGTAGCCAGGCAATTCCTCTATGGGGTGGAGGGTCCACCTAAGTTCACATCTCTGAATCACTTGAAAAAGCGTGCAAAGTGGGAAAATGAGTTGATTCTTTTAAAAATGGATACCCGGTTTAAAATTATTGTAAGCCAAAGAAGAGAAGAATGAAGAACAAGGAAGAGGAGAGAATAATTGGAATTATCCTGATACAAGCTAAAGAATTCCACAAGTATATTAATATCTCAGGAACTCTTTGCTAACCATCTGCAAAGACCAAATGTCATAAAAGAGCTACAACAACATTTTAAATGTTTGTTCCTTTTTTTTTTTACAGAAAAACACTTCTTTTCACTTCTTGTTTATCTACTCCATGTACTGTATATATGCATAACGCACAACTTTTCATTCCTCCTTGTTTGCTAACAAGTTCCCTCTTGTTTGTTCACTTCTTAAGCCAGATAAAAAAATGTTCTGTTCACATTCTTATTTGTGAAGATTTGATTACCTGCTTCTATCCGATATGTTCTCTCAGCAAATTTATGCTACAGTGGATTATTGAGCAATTGCTGTAAAAAAAAAAAGGCTCATTATCTGCAAAAAAATTCTGCCATTATTAGTAGTAGTAATATTCCTTCTGGATACACTATATTAGGGGAAAAGAGAGAAGATTCCAATTTGAAAACGCAATAATGGAAAGGAAATGGAGATGGGATTAAATGAAGTGAAAATATATATATCACTTTAGTAACATTTACTGGATGTGTTTTGGCTTATTTACAACAGGGCATTGAAACTATTATATTCAGCACTCTGGAGTTTCTAGCATTTAACAGCTCTTTCCTTGCTGGTCACTGCCTGATTATTCTCCTATAATTGTAGGATGGATATTTGTGCTTAGATCTGGGCCTCCTGCAAATCCAGTCTGTACGATTTTTTTTTTTAAATGAAAACCCTGTTTCTATGAAAACCAATTGTATGGGTTATAACATGGTTATAGCAGCATTCTGCAATTTGAAAACGCTAAGATGTCACTTAGCAGAGGCATCCATAGGATTCCCAAAGACTTTTTGTCAAAATGATGGCACAAGCTGGCAGTGCAACATCCACTCCTTTTACACATAAATCCTGTGTTTCCACGCCTGAACAAATGAGATGGAGTTTGCATTACGTCAGCATGATCCTCCTTTCATCACTGGCCTTCCTTTGATCTTTCTATGGATGCTTTTGTTCCTTGGCTACCTGGAACAACTATTGAAGAAGAGATCCACAGTGATTGTGATTAAAGGAGACTCTCGCCATAGGAACCTGGACTTCTCTCTAGTGTTTCCCCTATGGGGGTGCACACGACACCAGGCCTGGTTCAGTGAGTGCTTCTGAGTCAATTCAAAATGGTTTAACATATAAATCCCTCTACAGTTTGGATCCTGCCTACCTAAAGAATCAGTTTCCCTATGTCTTCATCCACTCATCCTCTGTGATACCAGTTCTTCCTAGAAAGGACACCTGGCTAGAAATAACTACACTCTGGACCATCTGGGTGGTGACCAGGGGTGGGCTGCTGGGGGTTCGCGGGGGTTCGGGAGAACCCTTTGCTAAGACTCTGTGGAGTTCGGAGAACCCACAAAACTGACTCCTG
>JANHFL010006524.1:22623-34004 GCA_032468155.1 Oxyrhabdium leporinum | reverse complement strand
GTAGCTTTGCAAGAACAAAAGGCTGGCTCAGTCCTTAACAAAGGTGGGGGGGGGGGAACTCAGCTCTGCCTCCATGTTATATTTCTCTTTTAGGGGAAATATTCTGCCTTTGGAATATTTCCTAAAATATTTCATTTTTCTAGGAGAGGGGTAGGTGCTAACTTCCAACACCACCATAATAGACTGTTAAATACTTTGAAAAGGCCCATGTTACACTCAGAATGACAGCTTTGTCCTGCTTGAAATTCCATGCTTAAACCATTCTTAAAAATTGATGTTTTTTTAAAAAAATGAAGGCCTGCAACATGGGCTGAGCTTTTGTTCTTGCAAAGCTACCATAATGGGCTTTTAAATACTTTTGCGAAGGCCTATTTTACACTCAAAATAGCAGCTTTGTCCTGCTTGGAATTCCGTGCTTAAACCAAACCATTTTAAAAAATTGATGTTGCAGGCTTTCTCCCCTCAATGAAATTAGTGGCAGAGAGCAACTTTACCAGTTTTTGTCACATTTAACAGATTAACAGAGTTGGCCGCGCCCACCCAGTCACATGACCACCTTGCTACGCCCACCCACCCAATCATTAGAGCAGAGAACCTGTTGCTAAAAACTTTGAAACCCACCCCCGAGTATGTTCATACGTTTGTGGGATACAGAGTGCCTGAAAACTTGTTGATGGTAGCAGGATCTGTTCATTTTACCTAACTATACATGCCTTCTTGGGGAAAAGTTAAGGAAACCACTGAAAAAGCTCCATTGGTGTCACTTACAAAGTCATCTTCATAGTCCATCTGTGGTTCAGCTGGAGTTGGATAGCAATGACGGATGTCTAATCTATGCTGAAGTTCCCGCACCTGCCTACGCAACTGCTCAACTTCCTGCTTATAGGTAGCTTCGATCTGCCGCAACCTATGCTGGATTACATCTGTAGGGAAGGGAAGTCCATCATCATCTAGATAGAGGGGAGGCACTGGAGAAGGGCTGTTTGGTGGCATGTGTTTGGAGCCAAGTGCCTGCTTCAAATGGCAAGGGAGCCACAACTTGCTGGACCTGCCCACAAGGCCTGTGCAGTGCGTGCCAGAATGGATGGAGCAGCCCGGAGGCTTTGCACTTTCTTTCAAAGGCCACTGGCCACTGAGGCACAGTCCAGAGGTCCAGAAGTGCCTACTGTTCAGTCTCTTGTTACAACAGCCATAGGACAGGAGTCGTCGGGGACCCATATCACCCCCAGGAAGTGATGTCCCCATCCCTTGAAAACTGTCCCAGTTTGCTGCTAGAAGAGAGAATTCGCTCATCTGGCTTTGAGAAACTCCTTTTCGCCACAACTCTGTCTGAATTTTCCCTGTATGGTTTCCCTCCTCTCCATGTTTGATGTTGCCAATTTTCCCATCCAATTCTTCTTTTTGACAACTTGGAGCACTGTATCTTGGAACATTCAGAGCTGGCTGATCTGAATTGGGGTGACCGGCTGAAGTCTGGCTGGAGGAGGATTCTGGATGAGAAGTTTTCACAAGATCCCAAGTGCCATTGGATATCAGCCCAGTGTCTTTAACATGATTGCAGGATAATTTTTCAAACATTTGTGTTTGTCCAGAATTTGGAGCTGGGACTGTGTCTTCTGTTGCTTCTGAACCCACTCTGCTTCCTACTTCTACCTCAGAAGGCACAGCACTTAACTGCTGAGACACTTCATGTTTCTGTGGTCTTTGTGGCTGACTGATTCTGTGACTGTCAGAGGTGGGGCTGCCAGCACCATGCAGGGGATAGAATTCCTGCTGCTGTTGAGGTACTTGAAGCAACTCATCTTCTCTGGTTTCTTTGCTTGTCACCGTCTCTTCAGCATTGGGATGTCGGGATTCCAAACCCACCCTGACATCTTGACAATGGTTGTTCAGATTTGGATCACTTGATGTGCGGGTCAGCAGGCTGCTAGGATCACACGCTGAGAGAAGATCATCCATGGATCTTGTCTTTGGTAATCTGAAACCACAGAAGTCAATTCAGGCATCAGGGATAATGCATGTATTGCCTACAAATACACTTACAGAAGTTGCCTACTGCAGAGCCTTAGAGGAAAATACATGCATGTACGTATGTTCTCTCCCATCTCACCCCAACATGCTTGCACGCACACACACGCACACACACACACAAACACACACACAAAGCCCTTTTATAATTCAAAGATTTTCAATTATTTTTTAGCATTGCAGTAAGTAGTCAGGAGCATGGAAGGAAAAATTATTTTAGTCAGGGCTGCAAAGGTAAAACTGTTCTTTATGGTATTTTTCCTGGATATAAATAGTTAGGACATATCCTTGCTTTTTTCCCCTAAATCATTTTAAAGACTCATAATCACCAAGTAAATGGGAAGCATTATTTCCTAATCTATAAAATTAAAAAGGTTACATCAAATTACCCTTTTAAAGCAGTGAACATTTTCAGAGAATTCAGATAAGTAAAATGATTAAGTCCAAGCCTCTAGAATCTTCTATATAAACTGCATTGTAATTGATCAGGATAAGCAAGGCCCTTATAAATAAATAGAGGCCATTACAGAGGTATCCAAACTAGTGTTAGAAATCCTGAATTGCACAATTCATAGAACCTTAACTATTTTTCTCCTACCTGTCAAGCGACCGACTGCTGAACTCTTGAGTCTGAGATCCAGAAGGCAAGTAAAGATCCATGCCTTCTTCTCCTAAAGGACATGGAGATGAAGTTGGAAGATATACAGCTGTCCAGAGATGCAATGCACGCACATGGCACACTGGATGCAGCACCTTGACATCAAAGATGGAGGAAAGCAGATTCAGGAAGAGGAGAAAATCAGCATAAGCCAAGAGTCTGGTAGCTCATGAAGGTGCACCTCTAACTAATAATTGATATGAGCTATGATTACAGTTGTCCTCTGTAACTGAAAGATACAGAGGAACTACTGGACCTCCTTCCTCCTTCCATTTTCAAAGAAACAATGGGGAAAAACAAAGGCTTCACAAAGCCCACCATGCCAGGAGGCAGAACTCAAAGTGAAAGTGGTGCTCACAGTAAGGACTGTAACAAAACTTTTAATCTTGCATGAGGGAGAAGAAAGCTGTATTTGGGCTTCTGTCCCTCACTGCATGAAAATTTTTCTCTCCTGCCAACCTGGCACAAATGGGAATTTTACTTACTTGCTCATTAGCAGGCATGTAGAGCAGATTGTGGAAATTTTTGTTACCAGCTCTCAAAAGGGACCAAACTGAGCAGGTGCGTTTGGCAATGTTGTGCAGCTCACGTTCACAGGGGCTGTTTCCAAGGAAGGTCCCATAAAGGCAGGAATATGTGTGTTGGACTAACTTTACCTGCAAGTAAAAGAAATTTAGGGATTTGAGGTAATTTTCACAAGAGCCCATGTTGGAGGCAGCTTATTGATATAGTGCTACTTTAACAACAATGCAGTGCACTATGTCAAGCCTTTGCAATGTCCCACCCCCAAAAAAAATTAAATATAAAATAATTACAATTTGGATCTGGTTAAATGTTCCCAAGACTCATACGTTTTGCTCTTAGCTTGGTTAGACACAAAAGCTTAAAAAAGAAAGAATATACTATTTTTTTCTGGTTTCTTTTACTCTTCATAGTGGGATAAAATGGGCTGTATCCGCTAACTAACAGGTAAAAACAAGGATCGCACGACATGTTACCTGCCTTGCTTGGTATGAAATGTATGCATTTTGATAAACAACTCTTTCTCTTTATTAAAGAAATAAAGCACACTATGTTAGTACACAGATTATATTACAGCATTTTAGTAGCACTTTCAGAAAAATCAATTTTGTATAATAATTCAGTGAAAGGGAAATGGCTACTTTTTTCAAAGGCTTCACATTTTATCTACAGTATGTCACAGAAGTGAGTACACCCCCTCACAATTTGTAAGTATTTAAGTATATCTTTTCATGTGACAACACTGAAGAAATGATACTTGGCTACAATGTAAAGTAGTGAGTAAACAGCTTGTATAACAGTGTAAATGTGCTGTCCCCTCAAAATAACGCAACACACAGCCATTAATGTCTACATTGCTGGCAACAAAAGTGAGTACACCCCTAAGTGATAATGTCCAAATGGGGCCCAAAGTGTCAATATTTTGTGTGGCCACCATTATTTTCCAGCACTGCCTTATCCCTCTTGGGCATAGAGTTCACCAGAGCTTCACAGGTTGCCACTGGAGTCCTCTTCCACTCTTCCATGATGATGTCACGGAGCTGGTGGATGTTAGAGACTTTGTGCACCTCCACCTTCCATTTCAGGATGCCCCACAGATGCTCAATAAGGTTTAGTTCTGGAGACATGCTTGGCCAGTCCATCACCTTTACCCTCAGCTTCTTTAGCAAGGCAGTGGTCATTTTGGACGTGTGTTTTGGGGTCATTATCATGTTGGAATACTGCCTTGTGACCCAGTCTCCGAAGGGAGGGGATCATGCTCTGCTTCAGTATGTCACAGTACATGTTGACATTCATGGCTCCCTCAATGAACTGTAGCTCCCCAGTGCCGGCAGCAGTCACGCAGCCCCAGACCATGACATTCCCACCACCACGCTTGACTGTAAGCAAGACACACTTGTCTTTGTACTCCTCACCTGGTTGCCACTGCACACACTTGACACCATCTGAACCAAATAAGTTTAACTTGGTCCCATCGGACCACAGGACATGGTTCCAGAGATCCATGTCCTTAGTCTGTTTGTCTGCAGCAAACCGATTGCGAGCTTTCTTGTGCATCATCTTTAGAAGAGGCTTCCTTCTGGGACAACAGCCCTGCAGACCAATTTGATGCAGCGTGTGGCGTATGGTCTGAGCAGCGACAGGCTGACCCTCCACCCCTTCAACCTCTGCAGCAATGCTGGCAGCACTCATATGTTTATTTCCCAAAGCCATCCTCTGGATATGAAGCTGAGCATGGGCACTCAACTGCTTTGGTCGACCATGGCGAGGCCGTTCTGAGTGGAACCTTTCCTGTTAAACCGCTGTATGGTCTTGGCCATCGTGCTGCAGCTCAGTTTCAGGGTCTTGGCAATCTTCTTACAGCCTAGGCCATCTTTATGTAGAGCAACAATTTATTTTTTCAGATCCTCAGAGAGTTCATTGCCATGAGGTGCCATGTTCAACTTCCAGTGACAGGATGAGAAGTGTGAGCGATAACACCAAATTTAACACAACTGCTCCCCCTTCACACCTAAGATCTTGTACCACTAACGAGTCAGTTGGCACCAGGGAGGGAAAACGGCTACTTGGGCCCCATTTGGACATTATCACTTAGGGGTGTACTCATTTTTGTTGCCAGCAATGTAGACATTAATGGCTGTGTGTTGCGTTATTTTGAGGGGACAGAACATTTACACTGTTATACAAGCTGTATACTCATTACTTTACATTGTAGCCAAGTGTCATTTCTTCAGTGTTGTCACATGAAAACATATACTTAAATATTTACAAAATATGAGGGGGTGTACTCACTTCTGTGATATACTGTAAAATCTCAGCTTCGTAACATATAAGCAAATGCTGCCATGTGATAGAAGAGCAAAAAGAAATCAATGCTGGTTTGGCTGTTTGTCTTTTGTCTTTTAATAACAGCATTCTTCTTTCCTTCTCTCCACCACCTTTTCATATGATCCCTATCAAAATAAGGATCTTATCTAATTAGGCTCCTTTGAGCATTCCTTGAATACTTTCTTGAATCAGTATCAAAGTGGTATGCTTTTGATATTGACTAATGATTGACTGGTTTCCAAGGAGGTTTCCAAGATCAGCAAGCTTATTCACATACACAGCTCACACAAAAACATATACATATGACTAAAGCCACCCTTCCCACAATTCCTTGAAAAATTGGTGCTTGCTGCAACAATGTGAAAAAGTACAGTCTGGTTCTCTGTGGAGCCATTTGCAAGTGTTGAATCCACATTTTAAAAAATGAACTATTAAAAATGAAAAGTGTTCTGGAGGTACAAATACAGCCCTAATTCCTCTTCCCCAGTCTCCAAATGCTCTACTGGCACTTCTACAGACCTTTGAATATTGTGCATGAAAGACTGCCAAGTATTTCTGCATTATCCAGTCAACCTAAGCTTTTCTTGTCCTCTGTGAGAATTATCCCATGCGATGAATGTATGTGGAGATAGCAATAACAAAAGCACTTAGACTTATATACCGTTTCACAGTGCTTTATAGCCCTCTTTAAGCGATTTACAGAGTCAGCCTATTGCCCCCAACAATCTGGGTCCTCATTTTACCAGGCCCGGAAGTATTGAAGGCTGAGTCAACCTTCAGCTGGTCAGAATTGAACTCCTGGAATGAGCAGTGAGTTAACCCTGCAGTACTGCATTCTAACCACTGTGCCACTGCGGCTCTGATATTCTATTCCAGGACTGACAAACTCGTGGCCCATGGGCTACATATGTCACATGCTGGCCACGCCCATGCTCAGTTTAGCGAAGGGCGGAAAAGTCACAATATGTCACGTGACATCACCATGACGATGCGAGTTTGACACCCCAGTTGTATTCAGTTGCTGTATTCATCAGACATGGCTCCTCCTCCTCTTCCTTCTTTGCAGCGACCATTGCACCCAATTTTTGTGAGGACAAGAAAGCAAAATAAATACTGCTGCTCCTCCCTCCTCACAGAGGGTTTTGTGAGTAGTGGCTTCATGAAGAAAAGCGACAGGATTGTGGTCCTATGAAGGGTTGTTGTTGGAGACATCTTGCCAGTCAGTCAAAGCTGACCAATATTTGAACCATCAGAAATTAAAGAACTGGAGCCTGCGCTACTCTGTTTTCCTTCTCCCTTGCCATCTTCCTTTCCTTTTTGTTAACATGTAAACTATGCCCTTAAGAAAACAGGGCAAATCTTCATTTTCTTATTCACCTGACATTTTAGAAGTCTTTCAGACTGAAGAATGCTAATACTTTAAATCATTAAATCAATAAATTGTCTGGCCCACATGGATCACTTTTATTTCAAAGGTGGCTGCTGTCTGCACATGTGCATGTTTACACACTTCACAGCCTTACTGGTTTGGCCCTCCATAACGGTCCCTGTTTCTCTTTGGGAAAATTAATTGTCCATCCCTGCTCTAGTCTGTATCATTCTATTCCACCTGCAATCAAACCAAGTGGCTTTTTAAAAATAAAAAATGACCAATTGTGCTCTTAGTGTGGGAAATCTGTCTGAAAGGAACAATGGAATGCATGATACAAAGTCGAGAATGATTGGCATTGCTATTAAACTTAAGAGCCGGAAACCAAAGACTTGAAAATAAGCTTTGGTGGCAGCATGAGACCACCTTGCCATTGAAACTCATTCCTATAGGGGATACAATCCTCCTCCCACAGGCAGCAGGGTGAAGAGAGAGAGTCAATTAATTTTTCAGTCATTGGCTTAGATAAGTAGCCATGGGCCATCTCTGTTGGACAGACAATAAGAATCCCTCCCTTGCTTTCAGGGCAGACTTTTGTTTTGCTGTAATATAGAAGATGAAGGCTATACCATCATCTGGCTAGAAACATTCTTCTGATGGAGGTCAACAGATGCCTTCAGGGATTGCTGCCAGGTTGCTTTTAGCAGCTGTACTGGCTTGTGTCTGGAACAGATGTTGTCTTTGCTACCCGAAGACAAACTTGAAGCTTATGATCTGTGAATACTCAGACTGGTGCTGCCTTGCCCATATATTTGGTTTTTTAGGAAACCCAGTTGACATGCTTAACTTACGCAGAAGATGAGCAAACAACCCACTGTGGGAGCTTGTGAGGCTGAAACTCAAAACATTAAAGGAGATTGGATCATTCTTCTATGACTCCCGACTCCCCCATTTTTCTGATGTACTCATGCAGGGAGAGGTCTCTTTATACAGCTGCTGTCTACAGAGAATTAAATTGGAAGTGTAGTTCTGTTATTTATCAAGACAGACAATCCCTTAGATTTAAATGCAGAGATTGCTGATGTCAAAGAAAGGGCAGTCTCCACTTGATTTTCAAAACCTTAGACTGGGGCAGTGTTGCTTTTTACCCTCAAGATCTATTGCAAAAGTTCCTTAATTCCTTTTAATTCATGGAAATGAATTTTATGACAAGTCGGTCTGCATTGTTAGGTGCATTGTTTTTGAACCTTTGGTCCTCCATTCTCCATTTCCTTCAGGAATAAATTTTCCACTGACACAGCTTAGGTAATTAGAAAGCTTTTTTCCCCGAGTGTGGTATTTAGGGGCTCTATCTCTTTCATCCTCTCTCATCTCTGCCTACCAGATTTAATGTATTTCCAGGTCAGTTCCCAAATAGCTTCAGCTCTTTCTACTCCACTTCTTTGAGAAATTCAGCAAATACCCACAGAGTCATCTTGCTCATGCTGTGTTATAACTTCCTCAGTCCCTCACTTTTTGCCAAGTTGTGTATGCAAAACAAATCAAGAGTTAAGGCTTTGCATCGAAGCTCAGATCCCATCTCCAATATCTCAGGACCTTCAGAAATTCTGGATTAGTTCAAACATTTGGAAATCACTGTATCAGGTTTCTCTTTGCTTTGTGGGCTTTTCAATGTTTCCTTCATCCTTATACAGAATCATCACGGTGAAAAAAGAAATTTTGCAACCCATCAAATCTATCGGAATGGCTCAGTGGTTATTGCTTCACACTATTCATAACTCTGTGTTTGAATGAGAGACAGTTGGTGTTCTCCTTCAGATGCTGTTACTGAGGTGAGGAGATATAGGTTTAGCCAAACAGGATCTCTGGATTATTTGGGGCCAGTTTCTTCCTCCCTCCCTCCATTGTTTTTAAACCAGTTTTTTTATGCAAGGATTGTTATGAGAAACTGTAGATGGCAAAGAGCTGAAGAAGCTTCTTCAATGAGAAGTGAAACGTCTTCAAAGAGAAACAAGAGAGTCCTGTTGCCTCTTAAAAAAGCACCTTTGGGACAACCATGACCTGGGTGACTGAGAATCTCCATAGATATGTAGATGGCAATGCTTTGTCATTGTCCCTTATGCTTCCAGAGGCAAGATATGCTTTTATCAACTTCAGAAGGCTGCATTGGTTAAAATCACAGAATAGACTTGATTGAATGCAGATTACAACCTTGTAATAAAACAGGGGATAAGGTTTTAAATGCCATCTGCTCACTTTTCTGGAAAATACAAGATGCTCTTTGTTTATTTGTTAATTGTTTTAGTTTAAGCCTGGCTTTTCATCTTTAAGATGTTTAAGGCAGCCAGCATGTCCACAACACACACAAACAAACAAACACATAGACAGTTGGTTGCAGAGGTAGGCCAATCAACCTTGTGTTGGCTTCAATGGGAGCCTGCCCTGATTTGTTTCTGGTTCTGGAGCATGAATTGGGAAAAATAGACCTCTGCCTTCCCATTATTCATCATAGGTAAAGCTCCAAACAATAATTAGTAGCATCTATAACTTTCTTGCTTGAATGCAAACCAGGGCAATGTTTGAGTATTATGAAAGAATAAGCTCATACACCAAAATATGCAAAATTAGGGCAAGGGTTTCAAATTCAAATTTTTTTTAACAGAGCAATCATTTTCTGAGACCACTTCTACAGCATTCTCAACCTCCTAATAATACTGTGATGCTGCAATTTGACTCTCAACCTCTCCATTCTTGATCCTTCTGGAGATATTGCTTAAGATTGTGGTTAAGCATATTTCTAGAAGTAAAGCCAAAATGACAGGATTTGGAGATGAGTAAGAACTGTTTATAATGTCATAAGATAGAATATAGATCCAAACAACTCCATTATCAGGTTTAAAAAAATGAATTCATGAATAATCTATGAACGTTTAAAACTGTTCTATGCAGTGTTCTGCTATTTGTTTGCTTTGGAAAACCCACAAAACTCATAGTTAAATTGTAAAACCTGTTTTGTCGCCCCTTTTCTTTTTTGAGGTTTACCTACCTGGGACAAAACAATTCTTGTTGTTTTGCTCCATCTAGTACACTGATGAGCCTCCTTTCTTCTTCTCAGTTATCTTTTTAAGTTCAGTTTCCATTGCAACACAAGATGTAAGCAAATCAAACAAGTTCAGGACACTTTTTTTCTCCTAGTAATTTAGAGAAAAGAGGCAGCTAATGAAGACCAGAGTATATCTTGTGTTGGCTTTTGGCTAGCAACTGATTTTAAAGCAACTTCTGCCTACTGGGCCCTACTTCAAATTCTATATGCTGGATTTGTTAGATGGATTTCTCTTTTGGAAAACCAGGGAGAGATTCAGCCAGTCCCAGAATCTTTCAACAGCAACCATGGTTGACTCTTTTGGTAAAGAATGTGTCTTCTTTCCCTTTGGGATTTCCCCACTCTTACCATTAACTCTTTTATTCTAAGAGTCTACATGACATTTCCTCTGCAATTCAGTTTATCGGTATTCTTCTGCTGCCTCTTCTCAACCTCCCTGTTGATTTCAAATATGATAGCTTCCTAACCCCACTCTGCCTTTTTCATGTCTACCTGTTCAGTAATGGTACTTCTGGAAGACACCCTGAAGTAAAGCACAGCACACGCTGAAAAAGGATTGATTGCATGCATCGCACTCGGCTACCAACATCTCTCAACCTTTTTGACTAAGCAAGGGTGCAGCAAATGTCAGACTCTAACAACTGTGCATATTTTTTTACAATATACTGAACTTTCATTTTATCATACATTTTATGCATTTTTTCCAAATATGAACATTTCACACATTGACGCAAGTATTTTTTATCTAAGAATTTTTAATCTAAGAATCACACTGCCCAATGAAGGAAAATCTGCAACTGTTACCCTTTCAAGAACTTCAGATTAGACTGGTGTGCTTAAAATTCTAATTCTGTTCACCACTTTCCAGAAGGTTAAGCCGTATCAAGCTTAGATGGTGCATCCTATATACTCTCCTACGTTTTCAAAATGCTAAAGGTCTTGCACTTCTGTTTCAGCCATTGGGTTTTGCTGATGGCAGGAGAAGCTGTGCCACTTTGGGGGTAGGAACTCACCTTCTGTACTTTGATCTTCTGCTGAAGTCATCAGTTCACTTCCTTATCATCCATCTCTAATTAGGAGAGATTTAGAAAGCTGGCTGGAAGTGACAATGGAAAACAAGTAATTAAACAAAAAGGTGAAGAAGGATGAAGAAAACAAAAGCTGTCCTCCCTTTGCTGAAGGTCATAGTGACAAAAGTAACATGAGAAATCAATGACTTCAGAGCATTAGAATAGGTGACTCAATCCATCAGGCAGACAGATGACAGTCACCTTCATTTACTAGACAAATTACAGTATGAATCTATCTATCTATCTATCTATCTATCTATCTATCTATCTATCTATCTATCTATCTATCTATCTATCTATCTA
>JANHFL010006522.1:7290-42005 GCA_032468155.1 Oxyrhabdium leporinum | reverse complement strand
GGTGGGTTGGCAACCCTAGGACTTGTGGGCTTCAACTCCCAGCTATGCTGGCTGAGGAATTCTGGAAGTTGAAGTCCACAGGTCTCAGAGTTGCCAAGTTCGGAGACCCCCGCTTTAAGCTAAAACACCACTCGTACCTTGCTAAAACAAAGGCACCACCAAGACAACCCCCAAATTTGCAGTTACAATACAAGATGCAGAATGAAAGCGGATTGCGAGAGGTGTAAAGACAGTCAGATGCTCACTGCAAGGGAGCTTGCAGTGAAACTGGAGACCGGCGGTTTAAAGAACCACCCAGTTCTACCACTTCCTCACCTAAACTTTGCAACTGCTTTTTAAGCATAATGGCAAAACTCGCCCCATGTTGGCAAGCAGAGATGTATAAACATTGACTTAAAATATCTGACACTGAACCAAATGGCTGCGCTCTTAGGGGGAAAACAAACGGCAAGATCCTTGAGCCCTTCCACCTACCATTGCCAGCCATGAAATCATGAAGGAAGCCTTCAAAGGAGGCCGGGTCAGGGAAGAACTTGGCCATTCTCTGGAAATGGTAGTAGGACACAGCAACGTCTTTCGGGTTCCTGACCACGTAGATCACCTGCAGCAGCCAAGAATGGACAAGTAGGTTCCCCCATAGGCCTTCCTGTTGTGACCACCTGCCACCCCAACCTCGGGTCTCCTCTTGGTGCGGTTTCCTTGACTAGCTTCACAAGAGACACATGGCTGCACTCATGACGCGCTAAGCTGAATATGCCACATTATGTCCCCCTGAAAGCCCCCCGAGGGGCCCAGGATAGCCCCACCTGACAGTTTTGCCATCATTCCTGTGAGAATGCTGGCTCTCAAAAGAACCCACGGAGTATCTCCGGAGACGCACCTTGGGCTTAGATTTCTTCAGGGCAGGTGCCAGCACTGGCTGAGGCAGGTGGGTGGTGAGAAGGCGAGGACATCTGATGTGCTGAAGGCGCTCTTGGAAATAGCTGTGCTCCAACCAGGGAGCTCGAGCCCAGTTGGGAAGAGTCTTTATGGGCTCGAGGTTGCCATCGCTGTAGATCAAGGTCAAGATTTCTTGCATCCATGTGGTGCCTGGAGGGCGTGAGGAGAAGACTGGCATGGTCATGACAACCTGTGGAACTGCAGTCTATTTGACTGCAAGAACTATAGAGGTTCTCCTTGGGGAAAAAGACCCCTTCCGCAGAAAAGAAAGTGGTGTGACACCTGCATCCATTCATTCAGAAGACTATCCAGAGAACAGGAGCAGAAATGAGCCCTTGGGGTTCGATGGACAGGTGACTGAGCATCTCTACTGTCAGCTGGGCAACTGAAAAGGTAGTTGGAGCAAAGGTGCACCCCAACATTTCCCCAAGCCCACTCTGCCATAAGTAAAGAAATTAAGGGGCTGTTTTCCCTGGCAATGGACACCAGTTGGAGAGAAAACAAAGCAGAGAGCTCTACCAACCTTTCAGCTATCTGCAGTAAAACACTCAGTTGATCATCTGATTTACTGATAATCCATTAAACATAAACAATGGATAGGAATGCAGGCACATTGAGCTCACATCTTGGACAGAACCAGTTTTGCCAGCATATTTGTCTGCTGATTCAAGGACTGGAAGAAAACATTTATGCAACTGCGAGAAAGATCCCCTACATGAAGACAAACATTCTCTCCTTCCCTCCTCCAGAATTACTGATAAAGTAGACTTGGATGCTCAGTCCAGCTTGGCTGAAGGGCCGGATAGTCTCTCAAGTGTTCTCAAGGGTCCTGGGGACGAGGAAAGGAGGATGGCTCCATTTTCTCTTTACCCACATCCTCTTTCTTCACAATGCCCCAAAGGCCTCCAGCCAGAGGTCCAACCTATGTTCAACAAGGAGCTGGGTGGGATTCAGGGATTCGATGGTAAAAACTACCTGGAAGGGGACCTCACACGGATTCTCTGGGTTGGTAGGGTGGGGATGTAGGCAAGGATCTGGTGGATGAATCAGGGCCCTTCACAGCTTCTTGGGAAGGGTCTTGCTGGGAGGAGAGGGCTGAAATTGGGCAGTAGTTCTGGGGGTCAGTCAATGCTTCACTCTCCCACTGCCTCTGCGTATTTCAAGGACCATCATTTCCCTTTGAGTCAAGACCGAACCCTTATTGTTCCGGAGGCCAGATAAGAGAGTCTGTCTTTTTTCCCCCCTTTCAAACAGCAGCCTACTATCTATCAAAATAGTTGGTGGGTTTCCACACTCAAAGCGCTCAGGGAGCCACAAAGTTCTTGTGAAGGGTTACTTGAAATGCTACGTTGCCTGTTGCAAGACTGGAGCGATATGCACAAAAATGAAAAGGTTATAAAATGGAGGAAAGGCTGGTGAAGATGACAGAACTAGCAGAGGTGGCAAAATTAACTTGCTTGATCAGAGAAGGATCACTGACTACAGCGAGAACAAACCCTGATGGACTGCAGTCAAGAAGATTGGAAACTGCTTCTCTGTCAACTTTCTCTTCCGTTTCTATTTTTTCTGTTTTCTTTCTTCCCTTTTTATTATTTTTCTTTGTTTTCTTCTCCAGTCATTACTTTGTTAAAAAATTCTAATAAAGCTCATGAAAGGTACCAAGAATGCTTTGTCTCAGCCGCCGCCTTTCAGTTATTTTAAGAGAAGTTTGTTGAGCAACAACAAAGACAGCAGCTTCTGCGGAGAGGAGGAGGAGAGGAGGGAAGCGGGTTTTTTAATGAATGAGCTATTCCGTGCCTCCCCCAAGAGAAAAAGGCTCTTCCGACCCACCGAGGGAGGAATAAGAGCCCACCTGAGGAGGTCTGGAGCAGAAGGACCTGTCCCGCCTGAGCCATCCCAGCCAGCTTCCAAAGGCTGCAAATGTCTTTAGAAGAGGCTCCCTTTTATACTCTGAGTAAACACATTTGCTACTTAAGCTCACAACCGGATTTGGTTTTGCACAGAGTTTGCCTGGCGAACAGAGAGCAACTTCCATCCTCCTCTCCTAGCACGGGTCCGCCACACCCTTTACCTGACTTGGGGTAAGTGACGAGGAGGACATCCGTGTCCTGGAACTCAAAGTTGCTGGCAAAATGGAGAGAGCTCTGAGTGTGGAGGTGCCCCGGCAGGCGTATGTTGGCAAAGACCTCAGTCACATCCAGCCGAGCCATGGCGCTGGCGGCATCCGGGAGGCCTCTCTGCTCCCCTGCAGCCAAAGAACCTCCCTCTCCGCCTGCTCAGCCCAGCGGTGGGAGGTATCCTCCCAAAACCTTTGAGGTTTTCTAACCAAAACCCATATTCCCGAAGGCAGAATGGTTGTTAGCAGCAGCCATAGTTGGATTCAGAAGGGCAGCTTTGTTTAGCTCTGGAAACAGCAGAGATCCTTCCTTACTGTTGGAAATAAAATCAGGACAAATTAATCAATAATTTCGTAACTCTGGCTGGGTCTTCCCAACTGTTCTTGATCTTTCAGCCAAACTGCAATATGCTGTCCTTCTGTTTTCATGGTTAATTGTTTTATTTCAAATCCTTTTTTAAAAAACATCTAAATGGCAGGACAAAGAATAGACTATTCATGGAGATGCCAGCAATTTGACAAAGCAACTATGCACATCTGGTCTGTTTTTGTGAATATGAATACAAGTAGCAAATCTTAACCTTAATTTTAAAAATAAATCAATTGAAGTGTTCACAGCACTATTGGCTTATGAGCAGAGAAACTGGGCCAGAAAGAAAGAAAGGGTTGCACGTTATATTCACAATCATAGGCGGGGAGCACAACACAATGGTATAACGTGTGGGAAAAAGCTTCCTGTGGGTGTCTGGTATTTGGTTCTGCTTTGTTTTTCTGAGCTACTTTGTTATTGATGTAAGAATGGAAAAACCTGATCGGTTTGTTGACCTGCTTAAGAAGTTGTTAGAACGTATCAAGAGAGAGAATAATTGAACATGTGCAAGGTAACTTAAAAAGCACAAGGGAATTAGGAGAATGTAATATCCATGTCTTTTTCTATCTGGTGTTGAAGGCTGCCCTTCAAGAACTCTGCCCGCTCCCAAACGCCAACGTGTCTCTTCTTAATTTCCAGGTTAGCCACCACAGTCTGCCTGGAGAAGAACAACATGGGTCACATTTATGCCGCCTTAATTTCAGTGCTTGATGTCCCCCCTTCCATCCCCCATCTATCTCCAGATTTTTCCCAGCTTTCCCAGCTGCACAAATAAAGGGGGGAGGCAGGAAAAAAATGTCCCAAAGTAAAGCTAGGCTTCCTTCCTTCCAAGGTAAGTTCTTTTTAGGCAGTTCTTACAAAGCACATCCCCACTTAGGGTGAGGTTTTGCATGGAAAACAATTTAAAAGCAAACACATTCATAACTTATTAGGTCATTAATTATAGTTAGATGGACACACTGCCCCCCCTCCTCAGCTAACAGTAGCTTAGAAAGCCCTTATAATTAACTTGATCCCTGCTTATCTCTTTCCTAAGCCTCTTGTCTGCTGGTTTCCAATTATCTTACTCAGTAACAGGCAGAATTAATCAGTGAACCGTCGTGACCGTCTGTATGCCCTCAAATTCCAGCTACACATGGAACAGCATCTCCTTCCCATGGAGGCTACTATGGAGTACCTCGTCATAACTCCACACTACGAGGCCTCTCCTTACCCTTGCTCTCCCCCCAATTAGCTGTGCTGAGCTGCTGAATCAAATCTGGGGAATAGCAGGGCTGAAGCACAGCTAAGCGGGTTGCCCATCCCAGCAAGGCTCCTTGTGCCCAGCCCTGCAGGCTCATCCGCCAAAGGGGGGGGGCAGAATCTCCTCCTGGTATTTGGGGGGGGCCTCACCCTTTCAAGGCTTTCAAAGGAGATGCAGCTCAGGCTCGGCAACCCCCTGGTTTGAACAGCTGCAATTTCTCCATGTGTGACCAGCAACCTTGGCGTGACCAGGTGGAGTTACGTAGATCTGGTGATGCCATGAATCACGGCCAGTCCCGAACCAAGGGACCACCCTTTCCCCCTGACTGAGAGCAAGGCTGGATAAAAGCAGAACTGTATCCAGAGAGACCCAGTCTCTGACAAGGCTGATTTTCATCCTGGGATCTGCTGCTCCTTTGCTTAGATGAAAGCAAAGAAGAAAGGGCCCAGCGAGGATGCGTCTGTTTCCATCATAAATGAACACACACAGTCTGGTTTTCATGTTCAGCCTGAAAGAGGGGGCTTCCAGAAGAACCGCCTGGCCTGCTTTGTCCCCACCCAGACGCTGCCTCGTTCAGATGTCCCCAACGGGTCCCTTCCAAGGGAGGAGGCCTCAGGGACCTGGAGCTCCTCAGAACTGGACCTGGAGGAGAAAGAGAGTTTGGGGCCAAAAGGTTTCTTGGCCAGGAGGGGCTGCTCTGCACCGCAGGGGAGGTCTTTCCCCGGGGGTCAAAGGGGCCTGGGTGGGGAGCCCATGAAAGGAAGTGGAACAGATGCTCTAGGAAGGGAATTGCAGCTGCCCAGACCCTCCGCAGGTTGTCCCTCCCAGAGGGACCCTCCTTGTCTCTTCCTCACTCGGCTCCAACGGGCAGGATGAGCTCAGCCGCCTGAAGCCTCCTCTGGCTCCTCCCAAGCCACACTCACCCTCAGGAGCTGCCACATGATGGGTGGATCCCACTCAGGGCACTCCCCGTGTCCTTACCACTCATTTGCCTCCGAGGATCTCTTGGAGGAAACGCTGCAGGAGATCTCTGCTGGTGGTCCAGCTTCGCCCCAGGATGCTGCTGCTGGTGCCTTACCTTGTGCTTGCTTGGTTCTCCATCTGCTTGGCAGATGTCCATCAGCTGGAAGCAGAGAAAATAATGAATGCCACACTTGTGGTGGACGGGTAAGATGACAGCCTTCCTTTCCTTGCGGTGGGTTGGTGGAGCAAAGCCCTCTCTTGGAAAATGCGAGGATCGTCCTTGGCTCTCCAGGACCTCCTGCTGGCACCCAGCTTTCCACTGGGCTGGCTTGTTGGCACAATGCCACATGACTTCCAACAGGGCTGACACACTCCGCGTCCATGAGACGCCTTTAAAACGTACGTGCAACATGATCGGGCTGCTTTCCAGGGAAGAAAATCTGTAGGGCAGGTTAAGAGGAAGTTTTCCATCAAGGCTTCTTGAGAAAAACCCCTTTTAGGAATTGTTAAATAATGAAGTGCTGCGGGGGAGAAAGGGGTGGACCAGCCCTTGCAGGGAGGGTTAAAACAAAAGCTGGCGATGAAGAATTGTGCAAGAGTCTCCGCAAAGTAGGGAACAAACATTAACCTCTCAAATGTTGTTCAATGGAAATAAAGCAATGGATTGGGGAGCAAAACCCCCGATGCGGTATAAACTGACGGCCGCTGAACTCGACGGGGCCAACAGAGGCTGAGATCTACTCTTGGCCAGGCAGGTGGCGAGTGGAGCTGTGCCACTTGTACGAGGGCAGGGTTTTTGCAAGGTTCACGTGCAGCAGAACCAGAGAGGAAAGTCCCACCGTCAGAGTGTGCAGGGTGTGACTTTCCTGAAACAGCTTCCTGGATTTGGCCATCTCAGAACGAATTCCTGCAGAAGGAGGTGGCAGGAGAGGAAGCCAAATTATCTAAGTGCTGGGGCAGCATCGGTGGAAGAGAAGGTTTCCACGCTAAGGGCTATTCGGAGTAAGGAAAAGTGCAAGTGTGCATTCCATTAAGCAAGGGGGGGGAGAAAGGCTTGAACGTTTTCTTTCTCAGAACTCAAGAAGGATTCAGAACAATGCAGGGGAAGAGGCCACAGCTCCCTCCCCCTCCACGCTGGCCTTGATCAATGAGCTGTTTGCTCAGTGAATAATCAACTAGTAGGTTGGTCAAACCTGACACCTTTCCCTGGAGGGTTCTGGAATTACAACATTCAGACAGCCTTGGAGCTGCTGGGAAATCCAGAGGTGAAGAAACATAAAGGTTCTCACAAACCAGCATGACTTCCAGTAGAACATAAAAGCGGGTCCATCCCTGGGTACCAGGAAGCCAGGCAGCTCTTCTGACTCCTTGCCCAGGATTCCTTCTGAATGTGGAAGGAGCTGGGGGTGGGGAGGCGCATTTGAGGCAATCTTGGGAACTCCAGGCGGATTCCAGCCGGTTTGTGTTAACAAATATAGCTGAGTAGCGGCTGGGAGTTCTGGGAATTAGGAAGGAAGATCGGTTTCAATTCAGTACACAATAACATTCAAGATCAAAGCAACTTTTAAATAATAATAGACCTGGTCCTATCTCTCTCTCTTTTGAAAGAGAACTTGCTTTGATCTTGAATGCTATTTGTTTTGAATTATAGCTGAACTTATTTCCTTCAGATATTGGGAAAAAGAGGCACTTTGTGGATTGGTTGCTCTGCCACTTCCAGTTAAATACAACTGAATAACTGAATTTCTTAGTTAGAAGGCAAGCCATTAATGGACAAAGTAGCATTTCATTGCCTGTTCAGTATAGTTGTCAGAAGGGCAGGATCTTCTGCAAATCCAGCAAGGCTGCCGGCTGTTAGTTATTAACCGTTATAGTAAGTATAACTATGGATAAAGCTGGGGGTGGTTGGCATCTTCATCACCTTACCCCAGCCTTTTAAGTTTTAACTTGTTTCATTCTTTTTTGCATCTGGCTCTTTTATTGGTTCATTGTATTTTTATATAGCTTTTAAGTGTTTATGTTTTAATTCTACACCATCCAGAGCTACAAGTGAGATTTTGACAAATAAATAAATGTATGAATTTTTGTTGTTGTTCTATGAATTGCTTTCTCTGATCAAAGCAAGCCAAAATCTTAGTGTTACGAATTGTTAGGTTTGATTATACGCTTAAGTTCTTATACGAAGAACTTAAGCGGAGGCTTGAAAAAGGAAAAACTGCATTTTATTTGTACAAAGGAAAGGCAGGGTAGATAATTCCAAACATATACAAAAGAGGCATGTCAGGAAAAACCACACCTCAAGGGAGATGTGGTATCCCCTTTATACCTTCAGCTTCGCCCCTAATTCTGGCCCTCTGGTTTATGCCCTCCCCGCAGCCCCGCGTTGGTTCTGCAGTAAGGAACAGGGGAGCTGAGCGCTTAGCAATGGAGATCAAAGGTGTAAGTTAGAGCTGAGCTGTAAACTGTAATAGCTCCAACCCAGGGGAAGTGCCGGGCTCAGAATGGTACAAGAAAACAAGATCAATTGGCAGCTACCAAATATTTACAGAGGCCCAATGCAGCATATATGTGTTATAGGAAGTTACAGGAAATACGTCTTAGCCTATGTGTGTTACAGGATACAAATACAAATGCAAAGGCATAATACAGTATATACGTGGTTACAAATGTCCATAAGATAACAAGTCCCCACCAATTCTAGTACTCTAGTATGTTATATTCTATTCTTACGGCTATAACCCTACAGAATAATCCATAATTTACAACAGTTCAGCCCATTCTTTAATCTGATATAAGGAACTCAAACTTTGTCCTCCAAGGATAATTGCTGTATCAGTTAATCTGCTTCAATCAGCCTCTTGAATCATAACCCAGCATCTACTCAAGGCGATGTTATCTTTCACTTTTGCAGTCACAATGATCTGCCCTGGCAGTTGCTGACAAAATTCAACAACCAGCTGTCTTTGAAGGCAGCCAATTTGCACGAGCTGCAAGACACTCATACCAACATCCAGAAGCTGCGTCTCGGACATGTGGGAGCACAGGTAAGAGATGAGCAAAAGACACTTGCAAGTCTCCCATACAATAAAATAGGAGAGATTAATTTTCCCTATAGAAACATCCGATAATTCAGATTTTTGCGAATTGCTAAACCTTATAAGTTTGCTTATTTTCAGGTAAAGATTTCCAGCCCCGCTTATTTGTTAAGCCCTTTGGACGTGTTTCAAATTTATGTGTGTTTTAAGACCCCTTCATTGCATCCAACCACTGCTGCCTGCCCACTTCCTTCCTGTGGAAAACAGAAACTTGTCCTTTCCACCTGCACCCCAACCTTAGATCATCTGCTGACGCAGATGCGGCCTCCTGGTAAAGCTCACACAGGAAGCGTGAACGAAGCAGCTTGAACACATCTTTGCCTTCCTTCTGCAGTTCTGGGCAGCCTACGTGCCCTGCGACACCCAAAACAAAGACGCGGTGAGGCGAACTCTGGAGCAGATCGATGTCGTCCATCGGATGTGCCACCAATATCCAGATGTCTTTAAGTGTGTTACTGACAGTGCAGGTAAGCGCAGAAATGGTGCCACCGGTGGTTGCTTCCTGGCAACCACGTGCCCCTTAGCACAGGGCACACGACAAGTCAAAAAGTCAGCAGGTGAGTAGGGGGGCTGCTCCAGATGATGGAATCCAAGCACTGCAGCTCAGCCTCGGCCCTAGAGAGACCGGCAAGTGGCCCTTCAGGATAAGCCACTTCCAGGGGACAGCAGGAAGACTGCCCTGCTCTGTCTGTCAGCAACTGCTCTGGAATCTGGGCCAAAACCCAGTGCAAGTTTTATCCTTGTCAACTTTTCTACCCAAATCCTAAGTCCCTGTTGTGGCAGGAGAAACTGTCTGGAGCTGGATTTATATCTAACGCGTGCAATCATTTTTCAATGAAACTACGATTCATTGACTAAACCACAAAATACAACCTGTAACCCAGGGATTACAAGCATCATGCCTGAGTTCACACAATGACTACATCCTCTGGTTTGATCCTGACTTGCCACACTGAGTGAACTCGCTTGACTGCACTTTATTCAACAAGCTAACAGATGAGCAAGCCACAGCTTAGTTGATGTGTGAACCAGGCCAACATTCTAAACGTGTTGAAACAAACCCTTAGCTGGTTTAGTGCAACATATGAACTCCGTTTCTGCCAAAATTCTCCATTACTCAATGTGCAAAACAGCATGGATCAGGTTGGGGAAGGATAAGTTAGCCTTAATTGTGAAAATCTGGTGTAGACTTCAAGCCATTTCATATTCCCAGCTGGCCACCCTGTAGAAGGAGCACCTGGCCCTGGGAACTGGATGGAAATCCTTCTCTTGCAGGTATCCGGGAGGCTTTTGCCACTCACCATGTGGCCAGCCTAATCGGCGTGGAGGGCGGCCATTCCATTGACAGCAGCTTGGCCGTCCTGCGCACCTTCTACCTGCTGGGCGTGCGCTACATGACCCTCACGCACAGTTGCAACACTCCCTGGTAAGCAGGGAGCCCCTGAAGCCTCCTTTCAAATAAGGGCATAGCACTGAGGGGCCCTTGAGCAGGGCAGAGTGACGGCGCGTGGCTGTAGTGTAGCCTTGCAAGCATTTGTGTAGGGAAAGGCTGAAGAGGGTCATGGGGCAATTCATTTCAACAGTAGAGTCCCATTTTGGGGGAGAGGGGGTCCGCCTAAAGATGAGGTTGTAGAGAAGGAAGTGTCGGGTTTCTATGCTCCTTCATCCGGCGTCCACTTTCCTTGGCAGGGCTGACAACTGGCTGGTAGATACAGCTGAAGAGCAGCCTGTTCACAATGGCTTGACGGACTTTGGGAAGGTCAGTGAAGGCTCTGCGGAAGGATTTGAATGGGGGGAGGGAGCTGTACGCGGCTACCCAAGCAGCACATCTCATCTGCCGTCTCATTGGCCCGAAGCAGAGCAGGTTAACAAGAGCTCCCATTGAAACAGGGGTTGCAAAAGTAACCACCACAAAGGAGCAAAGCTTGCAGCTCGACTGAAGCAAAATAGGAAGGCCTCAGTGGGGGCAACTGATGTGAGATGACGGCTTGTGCAATAGAGTTTGGGGAAGGCCCCCAATGCTTTCGGGGCTTTTCCTCTTGAACCCAGGGTCTCCTGAGCATCTTCTCACACCTTCATAATGCCAAGGTGGAACCAGAAGCTCTCCTTTCTCTCCAGGCCAAAAGATTCTCCGTTTCTTTGCTCCACAGAGTGTGGTCCTAGAGATGAACCGGTTGGGCATGATGGTGGATTTGTCCCACGTCTCGGTGGAGACGATGAAGGCTGCCCTGAATGTCTCCAGGGCTCCCGTGATATTCAGCCACTCCTCGGCCTATGCAGTTTGCCCAAGCAGACGGAATGTACCGGATGACGTGCTCCGCCAAGTGGTGAGCAGGGCTGGGTTTGTGTGGGTGTGAATGTGAATGTGACAGCACATGCTTCCATCAGCATCAATTCAGGTTGGGCAGGAAGCTTTTCCTTGGTGTTCTTCCTTGGCTCCTCAGGTCCTCTTCAACGGGACAGGCCCACCACCTCTCAGGTGGACACTTGGTTGGGTGCAGCAGGGTCAAGAGGTGGCAGATAAACTCTTGCTGTTTCTGGGCATCAGCCTCTGGGTTACCCCTTTGATGATGCCATCTCCTCTTCTTGCAGAATGAGACACGCAGCCTTGTAATGGTCAACTTCTACAATGACTACATCTCCTGCAGCAGCCATGCCACTCTGGCCCAGGTAGCAGGTAATCCCAGCAGAGCAGGAATGGCACATAAGGAGACACGGGAGGGGGAACTGAGGCACACGGAAAGTGGTCAACCTCTCATCTTTCTCACCTGCAGACCACATGGACTACATAAAGCATGTTGCTGGAGCAAAGGCTGTTGGCATTGGAGGAGACTATGATGGGGTGACCAGGTATCAGCAGGAGAGGCAGGGGGATGAGGGTAGACTTGAAAGAAGCCTAGCCTGCAGTGGAACAAACGTAAGCTCCAAGACTGGAGTGGCATCATTGCTTGAAGACTGTAGGCAGCTGGCAAGAACGCTACTCGCAGTTTAGCGGAGGGCTGCAGGAACCACGCCCCTATGGCATGTATCTGTGATGACCTTGAATGAACAGGCACCCTGAGAGAGAAAGCACTCCTAGCCCTTAAACCTCTTGCCCTCTGACCAAGACATGGCCAACTAAGGAGCAGGTGGGTGCAGAGGGGCTCCTGGAGGTGGGGCAGCACCAGAGATCAGCCCTGGCATGAGAAGAGAGCATGCAAGGGTGGGAGCAAGAGACATGGAACCCTGCCCTTAACTCCTTGCAATTTCCCTGGTGGGGTTTTGGCTCACAGAGTCCCTCAAGGCTTAGAGGATGTCTCCAAATACCCAGACTTAATTGCTGAACTGCTGAGAAGGAAATGGACGGAAGAGGAAGTGAAGGATGCCCTGGCCAACAATCTGCTGCGGGTCCTACAGGAAGTAGAGCAGGTAAGACCTCTCAGACCTGAAGAGGAGCTGGAGGTGGGTAATAGAGAAGCTCAGCTCTATAAACCGGCAACGTCCAAGCCCAAAGCTTCTACTCAGCAACTCGCTTGTCCTCATCTTGTGCTCAATTTTCCTGTTCTATTTGAACTGCTTGTCTTTGGAGAACCTCTTCCCAGCCAAGAGAACCATTTTGACTCCAAAAATCTAGATGGAAGTGTGCTTTAATGGTTAAGGTGTTAGATCAGGACCACGAAGATCTAGAATGTGGTTCACCTCCACCCATGGAAGCCCAGCGGGTGTCTTGAAACGCACCGTTTTCTTCCCCAGTCCAGCCTACCTGAGAGGACTGCTGTGGAGAAGGTAGGATGAGGAGGAACAAAACCCAACCTAAATCTAATGAACTACTCTGAACAAGCTCTTCTCCTTCCTTAGGTGCGAAACAATATGAGTTCCAAAGGAGTTCCTCCCAATGACACACCCATTGCCTTCCAAGAACTGGGAGGAGGATGTCGGACACGCTACGGGTACTCCAACCAAGGGCACCACCCAAGAGCTTTGCCTGCTGTGCTCCTACTATTGCTCTCCGCGTTCTTCCAATAGAAGCCCCAGGATCTCCTTCCTTGTAGATTGTGAGGGTCCTGCTAGGTTAGGAAAGCAGCAGCATTTCTACATCCAACTCCTATCACGCTTCAAATTCTGCCCAAATCTTGCACTATTCTTGTTACGCCCATTAACTTATGGCCGGTTATCAAAATACCATTAGTGCCTCAACCACAGCCCCTAGTGTGGACATTGGGGGGGAGGCGAGCAAAATTCTGCTTTGAACTTTTCAAAGTACTCGCTAGTCGCCTTCTTTGCTCTGCAGATACTGGGAGTGTGCATCGTGCCGGACCTTCCTGGTGGGGAGTAGAGGGAGCAACCTCTTACACCAAATAGGTACTTCTTAGGTTTGCCTGGCTCTTTTTCCCCACCTTGTGAAGGACAGAGATTGTAGCGGAAGGGATGAGGAGAGCGTAAGCAGACACACAATGGGGGACCCAAATCAAAAGCAATGCAGTAGCACCAGCAGCCCTGAGTGTATGCCCATTGCGTGACTGTTTACTTTCTTGCAATTCCCTCCTCCAATAAATGTAAATACAAGCATTACTTCCCCTCTCGTGAATATCCAGCTGGGGTGGAGTGCTTAGGAGGTGAACAAAGCTAAGGAGTGAAACCGATTAGTCTTTTATTAGTTTTCAACAGGCTGTGCCAGCCCTGCGGGACGGTGTGTGGTGTGTGTCAGCGAAGGGCGGGGAGTGGCAAAAAAATGTGCAGTTGGATTCTCATCACTTCCTACTTAGCGATTGCTTTGCTTAATTATGTGAGTTGTGATTCCAACTGTGGTCGCTAAGCGAGGACTACCTGCATTACATTATAACAATAGTAACCAAGGTGTTGGCCTAGAACCAGGGGAGACGGTGAGTTCTAGTCCCACCGTTGGCTAACTGGGTGACTTTGGGCCAGTCCCTCTCAGCCTAACCCACCGCACGGAGCTGTTCTTGGAAAAGGAAAAAGAGAAGGGATATTAGGGATATTTGCCACTGTGAGTTGTACGTGGAAAAAGAAATTGGGATACAAATCTTTTAAAAAACCCTACCTTGACAGAAATATGCTGGATCCATTGTCTAGATAAGGAGGGGTGATTTTTTTTTAAGCCCCAAGAAAGGAGATCAGATCCAGAAAGGGCCCCTTCTTGATTGACTGGGATATTAGGAAACACCCCGCAATCAGATTGGCAAAATTCTGTGACTAAAGCTAATATCAATAAAAAGTCATTTTATCCAACTTCCTGTAGAGTTGATTTCCTGAGCCGGTCTCCCCAGTGCTACCTACGTGCCCCCCAAAACAGCTGTCCACAGCAGCTCCTCCCTCGGGGGGCCTCTTCCCCAGGAAGCAATACCTGGGAAGATGGAGCCAGGCCCTCTTCCGCAGGACAGCAGCCCCCCAGTGGCCACTGCATTCCATGCAGGAGTCCCTCTCCCCGTCACCCCCAAAGCAGAAAGCCAGCCCGGGATCCTTTTTGGCCTCTCAAACAACAGAGCTGCTTCGGTGAACCATTTGTGAGTCCCAGGCGACACAAACAACCACCCAGCTTTGCAAATCTCGGTGCGGCTCCTGCTTCCCAGAGTGTTTGTTTATTTAAGCCAGCATTAAAACAACTGACAACATTCACTTTTCATTTACAAAAAGAAAAAGGCAAAGACATTTTTTCCTAGTGTTGGAGAATTCACTGCTCTGTAAAAAATAAAAGTGCCAGGGAAGATGATTATAATCTCTCGCCCTCCCCAGCCCAGAGGAGCAGGGCAGCTTAAGGCCTCTGCCCCGAGCGATGGAGGAGGGAAGAGAGAAAGTTAACGCCATCAGCAGAGCGGAAATGCTTGCTTGCCACCCCAAGCTTGTTTTTTACAGGAAAATTGAATTCCCAAGGGAGGAGGGGAGATGGCCTTGGCTCTCATTTACTTACTTACTTACTTACACACACACACACACACACACAGACACACCATCTATACAAGGATGTCCTGATGCTTGTAAGCCGTAGTAATGGGAGAGCTGAAACACCAGTTAGGCAAAAGGCCCTTCTCTGCACAGGAGGATCCTCTCCTGAAGCCAGGATGTTTGGAGGAGAGCTGCTCCAGACCCAGGAAGACATTCCCCTCGCCCCTATATGACAAGCTGTGGGGAGGGGAGGGGAGGGGGGGCGCATGCATGAAGGTCGAGGGGCAGCAGGCCCACTTTTTTCAAAGGTCACTTTGTGGTCTGTACATTCAAGGCAGGTTCCAGAGCTGCCAGAAAAAGGGGCATCTCCATCTTTCCAACTTCCGGGTGGCCTGTTCCTCTCATGCAGGTAACAAGGAGGAGGGAACGGGCCAGGAACCGGCATCGGGAGGAACCGTCAGCAGGCCAGAACCTACATGCGCAGTACCAGGCTTGTTCCTGGCCCGCTTAGGAGAGCTCACTCCCCAAAGGGCATGCTTCCACCGTGGCAAGCACGGCATGCTGAGGTTCCTCTCGTCAGGCCGGAGGAGGGTGGGAAGTGCAGGCTGGAAGGAGAAGCTGCTGGGGGAGGAGAGCCCTTTGCCAAGGAGCAGGCATGCCCACACAGAGTCTTGCGGTCACCACAGGAGCTATCATTGCTGGACGAGGAGGTCCACGCTGGGCACAGCAGACCCGCAGGGCTGGAGGGGGCAGTCTTCTTCTCCCCGGCCCTTGAAGAGAATGGCCAGAGGGCTGGAAGGCCAGGGCTCCAAGCAGAAACCCCCAAATCATAGGAGAACAAGGCCGGAGCAACTGTCTGAGAGGGGGTGGGAGAATTAATTCCGCAAGGCAGCCAACCTGAAAATGTGAGAGGAAGAACATTAATGCAGGAAAATCAAATCTCAACAGAGCTAATCAGGTCTCAGCCCTCCCGGCTTCCTAGAAGACAGATTCCAGCTACGCCATTTCTAAATGCCGAATTGTTTCCACAAAGAGCATCCCGTGGCCTTGAGCGTGTGAGATCTCAGAGCGTGTGAGAGCTTCTTCCCTTTCATCTTTAGCCTTTTCTTCTCATAAAGGTTTCCAATACTTCTGATCTGCCTCCCTCTTGTGAACACACAATGTAATTTCAGCTAATTAAGGATGAACTCAGATTCAGGCTGTGGATGTGCGTAACGCTCGGCCAGGATTTCTTTCAACTCTCCTTTCCTGGCCAAGTCACAATGGCCTGGTTCACATCTAACGCAAGCCATAATGGACCAGTTCCCAAAGCACTTTTTCTAGAAGGCCCCACTAGTAAGTTGGCTGCATCTGTGGCGTCACTGAGCGAGGCAGACCTGCCAGGATGAACCCTGGCAAGAAGCAGGAAAGGCGACGACACAGCCCCTGAGCAGCGACAGACCTCGGGGGGCACAGGAGCCCCCAGCAGCCCAGCTTTCCTTCTTCAGCGCGATTCTTTCGGGTAATGTGGGCTACGCACATGAAATCATCTCCCTTCTGGAAAGCTCCACCTGCCCTTCTGGCTGGCTCTACATTTGTGGGCTGAAGAGAGCTTCCGGGCAGAGTCCAACCCTGTGTGCAGACGGAGGGAAGCAGACCAACCTCCGTGACAGCTGATCCTCCTGCGAACGCATGGAGCTCTCTCCCACGGCCGAGGCCCCTTCGGGCAGCTGGTTCAACTGGTCCATGACCTCCAGGCCGTTCTCCTCCGCAATCTGCACTATCAGGCTGTCTACTTGCTCCTGAGGCGTCGTCAAGGTGGTGGCTGAGCTCATGGAGTCCTCCATCACCTGTGGGGACACCAGCCGGAAGCGTTGTGACAAATGCAAGCAGCAGCAGCAGCAGCAGCAGCCAAGTTGGGGACAACAGACCCCCTGGACAAACCGCATTCCAGGGATCCAATCCATCCACCCGTCCTCTCGCTAAGCTAAACCACCATCCCACCATCTTCAACTTCTCTCCGAGCAAGGAATCAAGCATGATCGTCTCCAGCTACTTTGTTCAAGCAATTTGGGAACGGAAAATGAGGGTGTCTCTTTTTGCTCAATGTCTGGCACAAGGCAGAATACGGAGCTGCATGATCCACTGACCTGAAATGCGACAGGGACTGGCAGTGGCAAAGCAAAACAGGAGTCAGCAGATTTAGCGCTGGGCTCCTTTTAGTCCTGTTTCAAAGCCTGCTTGATCGTAATCTGTTTGATTTGGAGTAATTTCGGCTAAACGGGGAAATCCCACAGATACCCAAACACTTTCACAAGCATGCAGAGAAGGCAGCAGAGGCTAGAGAAGAACGGGAGTGGGAGACTGTGAAAACGTGGTTTTCTGAAGCTCAGCACTCCCTGAAGCACTTACTGAAGTGTGGACATCCAAATTCTGGACCTGCTGTTCAAACTTGTCCATCACAGCCGAAACCTTCTGAAGATCCATGGAGCCGAGAGCCTTGTCCAAAGCCTTGGTCACCTGGGCCATATTCTTGGTTACCTGCAACAGTCAGGAATCGTATTCACTTGGGGGAACCGCACCAAGCCAGGGCCAATCCTGAAGAGGGGCTGTCTCATGCGACCCTGGAAACAGCAGTCCAGATCAAGACCGGCAGCAAAGCAGGCAGCGGCCAGTCAGTGTGAGTCACTCAAGGAGTCCTCGCTGCAGGGTTTCGTCCTCTTTTAGGCGTGGAAGCCCTGAGGCAGGGAGAGACTCCTGGCCACCAATCAAGTTCAGGCTGAATCTGGGGTGCTGGAATCTCGTGAGCTGTGGTGGATAAAGACTGAGTGGCAAAGGGTGAATGGGGCAAGAGGGAGCCAAGTGGCCCAATAGGAAATCCAGTGGGTAACTTCTACATATCAACGTAGTATCACCCCCACCCCTCAAGTAGTTTAGTTGGCTGGGAATGATGGAAACTGTCCACACCTAGAAGGCGCCAGTTTAATGTAGATGATCTTTTGTAGCCCCAGACAAAGAAAACTTCTACCTGTTCAAAAGGAGTGAGGAAGGTCCCGTAGTATTAAAACAAAGTTCCTTACTCCCTTCATGGTCACAGCTGTCTGGACCTTGGAGGCCACGGCATCCACACGGGAAGCCATGCGCAGCCAGTTCAAGCCTTCATTCTTCTTCCGGATGGCGTTCTCTGCATAGACCCGAGCACATTCCACATTCTTCTGCTGAAGGGCCTGGAATTCAAAACAAGGAGCATCCTTCAGCATCACAGTTTCTTCAGAGTGGAAGGAAAGGGATCAGATTTCAGGAGGCCCAGTGACGGAGACTGAAGGGAAGACATTCCAGAAGTTCATCTGCTTCACAAATGAGGAAGAAAAACGGGGGATGGAAGGAAAAGAAGAAGGCTCCTCAAGCTGAGAAAGACACGGGAGACACAGGGCAGAACCGGAAGAGCAGAAACGCTCAAGCTAAGGAGAGAGGAAGGACCTGCAGGTAGCCTTTAATGCCAAAGGCGCAAAAGGTTAGACGCTTGACGGGTAACAACAGGGGCAGACCAAAGGCTGAAAGGCGGCAGAGATGGAAGCCCAGCCTTCCTGACTCATTCCTCAAGAGTTACCCCACCCATTACTCCCAGCCTTGGCATTCAGGCCCCTCACCTTCTTGACTTTGGCTTGTTCTGTTTTGGAGTCCTTTTCTGCCTTCTTGGCAAGCTTCTCCAGCTGCTTGGCTGTAAACTAGAGAGAGGCAGATGTTCAGCAGGCCCGTGGGCAAGAGCAGGCACCCACCCTGCCTCCTCTGGATGGAGTAGAGGAAGATCACGGTCCCATAGAAGGACAATCAAGTTTTAAAAGTCAGAGATGGAGGGATGTTTACTGAAGGTATGATGGATAGAGAGGAAGCTACTATCTCAGTTAAACCCGCTACAGCTCCAAGTAGCACCAGAGGAGCAGCCATTAATTCCCAGTTTTCTTGACAAAATTGGACTAGGAATTGTTCTGCTACAAAAGCAGACATTCACTGTCCAAGGAGAAGAGTGTTTCCTAATCAGAGTGTTTATTGTGAAAAGGGTTAATTGTCCATTTTGCTGCAAGAAATTTTATTTTAAGCCCTAAGGAAAGCACTTTTCATAGCGCGAGCACTCACCTTTAACTGAAAGAGTGTATCTGTGAAGAGAAAAAGGAAAGCAGTTGGAAGATTTAAGGATAAAAGGAATCTTCAATAGGAAGGGCAGATTTTTGGATTCACAGCATTCCTTCTGCCCAAATTAGTGCATTCCACAAAATGTTTCCATAGATTTGAAAAATCCAGATACAAAAGTCGGAGTATGTAGAAATGTTTTATAAGAGGCTAAGGATATGAAATTAAATAATTAGTTCATGTTTTTTTATATCTGTTACTATTTCTCAGTTCTGCAACTACAACACCTTGGGGCTTATCCCTTTGATCGCTTATGAGTTTGGAGGACGATTCTCATCCATTCAAGATTGAGGTTTCCACTCGCAGAATGATAAGGTAAATCCGGGACCCCCGGGGACATCAGCAGTCCCAGCAAGTGACCCCCAATTCAAACCTTATTTTCCATTCTCAGATTTAATTTCCGGAGGGCGGGGGGGGGGCGTCTCTGCTTGTTCCTTATCTCCCCTTTTCTCCCGGGGCTCCAGGTGGGCCGCCCGGCAGCCCCTCCTCTGCCTGCGCTGGGTCTTCCAGGAGCTTCCGGAGCGGAGGGCGGGCTAGGCCGGCGTCTAGTGGGTGCCAGCCCCGACCACTGTGCCACACTGCTTGCCCTCTTTCTTCCCCGGCACAACAGCGCCGCCCGAGCAGCCTCCCTCGGCCGCTTCCTGGCTTCTCCTTGGCGTGACGGGGGGGGGGGGGGGGGGAGGAAGCGCCCCCCCTGGACCCACCCGGGACGGACCCCCACCCCCCCCCCCCCCCCCCCCCCCCCACGACCTGACTAATTTAACAATAACTGCCTTTAAATATTTTTCAACAAGACTGGACTATGGCGAGACCTGTAAATGCATCTTCCTAGCTACTTTGTTGTTACTATCCTTTACCATAGTTTTAAAATTTTCAGAAAAAATATTATTGCTAAAATCAGAAACAGAAAACTATTTCACAACAAGTTTCAATAGAAAGCAATGTGGGTTTGTCTCATACATAATGAAAGATGGGAGGCAAAGTATAGAAACATTCAAATGATAAAGAATAAGAACAGGTTAGAATGAAAGAAGAAACAAACATTACATAGATAATAAAAATGCAACCCAACAGTTAGAACTGACAATAAGAAAATAAAACTAGAAACAAAAGGGGTGTTACATTTGCTTTCTGTTGAAAAGCCACTTCAGCCCCATCATGAATTACTTTTAAAAGTATCTGCAGGTTTTTATTTTTGTTTTAGCTTAGAACATGGAAGAAAGGCTACTTGTTCAAAATGGAAGAAAATATAACACAGTTCTTTGCATGACCTTAAGTAGCTTGGTATACATCTTCAACTGTATACATTAGAGAAGGAGGACTCCTATCAAACATTTAGCTATGGAAGATAGCAAGTAGATACTATATAGATATAGATCCAATATATGTGAATCAGAGCATCCTTCATGAAGAAAATATCTTTTTAGAACCTATCTTTAAAAACAATTGATACCCTTTTTAATTGCACATTGGGGGCTATCAGCTCAGCCTACTTAAGATGTACCATTTCCCACAGGAATAATAAAGCCAGCATTAATACTGATTAGCTGATTAACCTTAATCTCTAAATACAGAATTCAAAAAATCTTTCGCAATTGGGCAGACTAACTACGGAAAAATACTGGAAAAGATCTGTGGTGCCTCTGTTACTTTTCACTCAGTTACTTCTGCCAATTATTCAAAAAAATCAATCCCCATATTATTCTCCACAATCTGTTGTTTTCTTTTCCCCACTCTACTACAGGCTATTTTTTTAATAATTTCTGAACAATTCTCAAGAGTGAATTAACAACACTGTTGCCTCAGTTTGGATCAGTGCACTTTATATGGTGATGACTGATAGTATAGAATATTGCTCTTCTTTCCATTACACTGATATCTACTCTTTTATTACTGTCATCGTGTCTCCCACTTCTCCAATGAAACTGAAAAGGGAAGGGAAGGAAACACTGTTGATTCCTTAGTATAGCCGCTAACATCAAGGATGGTGCATGTACAGTGACCTTAAAACAGCAGTAATGATGTTAGACATGAAATCTTTGAACAAGATATAAAGCTGAATTGACTTTTGGCAGTGATGAAGCTAGGGCTGGACTCCAGGGTCAAAATCTAGAATTCCATATATAGAGAGAAACAGCTGACAGAAACAGTACCAAACTAGCAGGCATCGGCATGCTCAGGCCAATAGAACTGATCCTTCTTATCTCAAAAGTCCTTTAAAGAAAGTCTATAACAAGAGCAGGCAGGCATTTGGTTATATTTTTACCGAAACAGAGAGAGAGAGAGAGAGAGACAGAGACAGACAGACAGACAGACAGACCTACATACTTACACACACACACTCTTTTCCCACAAAATAAATAATTGCCTATGGTCTAAAAACAATGCAAATTATAGACGCTACTATGTTGTAAACATGTATTCTGCCAAAGCTAAATACTATTCTGTTTGTCAGCATATTTATATATTTATTTATGAAGGACAAAGGTGCTTTTCAGCAAGAGCTGCTTCTTCAAAGTGAGAAAACTCTCAGTGAACTTCAAAATGTATTACAGTTAGAGGCAAGTTTGGAACTACACCCGGGAATGGGAAACTGGGAAAAGGAAATTTACAGAACATGCTAGGGACAGTTAAACAGGAATATAACCTTGGTATAGTTATTAGTTGGTAGATTGGTAGGTCTGGAGCAATTCTCTAGTCTTTTGAGGAATTAAATCTATAAGATCTGGAGAATCAAATTAAAAGAGGGCTGGAGAAAATGCTCATTAGCAACACAGCCAAGGCAGGGAAACAAATTTCCAGCAGCCAACAAATGCTTCTTCAAAGGTATGAATGAAATTCTCATGGGATCATTTAGGATTAAGGAGTTCTTAGATTCAACTTTGGTAAGTCATTTCAGACTTGAGCAAATTCAAAAATCTGTAATAAATTTAATAAGAGTAGGGCCACAGGTATGATGGAGCTACCAAGCTGAATGTTCCTAGGGCCAGGGAAAAGAAAATGTTTTCATTTTAACATCAAGATTGCATTCAGTGACTTGAAATGTTGAAAGTGGTTAAGTTACCTTGAATCCATTCTATTAATCATACATGTAGCTTGCACCTCTCTATATCTGGTTCCAAATGAAGCAACTATAATTAAAGGCTACTTAAGGTCTTCAACACATTTTTCTTAATAGGAGCCCCAAAATTGTTACTAACAGCCATTCAGGTAGCCACATGGCCAGGAATGAAGATTCAGAGAGACATTATGGTTTAAATTTGGGGACATAATGATTAAATCATCCCAATATTACAGATCAGTTCTACAAAAGGCAGGCTAAAAACCCATCAATAATTCTACTATAGACAAGTTGTAAAGAATGAAGTAGCAGTAAGGAGCTTCAGCAAATAGTGATGGACGACTCCTTAATTATCTTTCTTATATAAGTAAGTCAATTTCCAATTGAAGCTGGAAATTAGCCCAATTTATTAACTATTAAGTACATGACTAAAATTCTCAATAGAAGATAATATTTATAGCTCAGGGTTAAATTTTGAGTATCCTACACTAAGCTAAATCCAAAAATGTTAGAGAATTCCTGAAAGCCTAGCACTCACACAAATTAGCCATAGGTACATAGAGATAAACAAACATCTACATACCATTTAAAGGAGACAATCAAAAATCTAAAAAGGAAGCAAGACCAAAACACCTCCTCACTACCAATCAACACCCAGATAAGCGGAGATTAACACCGAGATTAATACTAGACCAAGAATCAAGCAGTAAACAATAAATACCTCAACCCAGGAACTCAGATAAACAACCAAAGAATAAACAACAGTCTAACCAAGTAACCAACAACAACAACTCTCACCAATACTGACAGGGCAAGCTATTATATATAAGCAGAGAGAAAACCCCACTTCCTTCTAGCACTGATGATGTTACCTAGTTGGGTAATAAAATACCTGCAAAATAACAATAATTAATCTATTCAAAATTTTAGTGGAATTTGCATCAAGTGAGAACCATATCATTACACAAACTCGATCTTTTATTGTAGAAGACATCTTTTTTTCTAGCTTCAAAAACTACAATCTTGGGAATGCTGAAGGAAAGAAAGAGGATAGCAAGATTAAACTCAGTTATAGCGGTGATGGTTATACCACTGGAAGATCTGAAAGACCAACTGGAGACAGATTGTCGTGGAGAAAATCTCTATCTATGTGGTTCCTAAGAGTTGACATCAGCTTGATGACATAATCAATCATTGTAACCTAAAGTTACAGTGAACATTTATGCAACTGTTTGCCATATCTGTTCATCTATGGCAAAGCTTTTCTTCAGTGGTATGTGCTCTTGTATACTAGCACAGAGGTATCAGCCTTTGGACAACGAGTCTAGGACAACTCAATGTGACCAATTCACCATGGCCAACTTGCTGCAGGAGAAGAATTTCACTAATATCAAAGAAATGGTGGAATAGAATAATTAAAGAAAGGATGCAAAAGGAGGGACAAAATAAAATATGAATGACAAAAATTAAAATATTTTAAAAATTATTTTAAATATTTAAATCAAATTGTTGAATTGTCCTGCAGAAAGTTGTCCTGTGGTCAGTTGGCCATTGAAAATTGTCCCACTGTAAGTTGGCCATGGCAAATTGTCCTATTCTGCTGGACAACAGCTGTCAATCATAATTAGATACAAAATAGCAGCTTCCAGATAGATTTTGTCTTAAGGGAGTTTGAGTCATACCATTTCAACAGATTTTTTTTTTAAAGGAAGGCAAAATAAATTTCTGATAGTGTGTCCCTCCCATACAAGTTTGAAAACACATAGATTTTTCTTTATTGAAATTATGATACTAGAAAAGATGCAATAGTCAACCTGAAAAAAGAGAGCAAAGCATCACTTTTATTTCACATCTTTAGACCAAATGTTATACATATTAATTGCAATATTTGTAATTTCTTTTCTGCACGTCAATCAAAAGACAGACTTGTCTCATCTGATATAGAACATTCCAACTTTGATCAATCATGATGCAAATTAACATCCATCTTAAAAACAGCTCATGGCCCTGAAAATCCAAACTTTGTATAGAAATCAAAGGGAATGTTATTATTAACTAATAGTGCTGTTGTTTGACATGGAAAGAACAGGTATCACAAAAAGACTAGTGTGGCAACCTGTTAGTTCTGCTTGATTTAGGGTTAAAATAAGGGTTCCTTGGTGCTCTCTGAGTTTGGTTGGTTTTTTTGCAGATGTTTCATTAACCAAACCAGGTGGCATCATCAGTAATAAAGCATTATTACTGTTTTTCTAACCTAAGCCTTTTCTATAAATTGATTTCTATATATATATTTTACATTACACTTTTTAAAAATAGCTATCATTATTCCTCTTAATAATTATGCATTTTATTAGATCTATTTATTTATTTGCTAGATACTGATGTTATGCAGATGGATTATGATTTGCACAACAGGCCTTTACTATCTCTTATTTTTTTCCATGTTTCTTCTCCCAAACCTGCTGTAGGTTTTGGAGGGCAAGAGGGTTCCAAGATAGAGAAAGGTATTCTGTACAAAGGAGGGATTAACTAAACCCAACACTTGCTTAGTTTTTGTCTTAAGTAAAACAGGCACACAAAATTAAAAGCCATTCTCTAGGAGAAATATAAAACTATATTTAGATCAGCTTCCTGGTATTGCCTATATTTAGGAGCTATGGGTTGAGAGGAGGTGGCTGGTCCCATAGTATTTATGAACAGCAGTGCCTATCCTTCTCTTCCAACTGCTTCCTCTGGATATACTTTCCTGTTTTCTGATTTTTCATTATTTCAAACATAAGATATGATTTATTGCGAAGTACTGAGCTTTGGATATTGGTAGTATAGCCGAATATTTTAAGTAGCTCCGTCTTTTCCAATAAACCCTTATAGCATAATTATAGGCATAATTCACTGAAGTTAAAAAATAGCCTAAATAAATAACACCATTTCTTGCATTCTTTTAAACCATGTCTCATACCAAGATAAACTGAGTTCTACAGTATACTGATTTCCTGGAACAGTTGTGAACAACAAAAACAATAATCTTAGTTATATTCAGGATGCTTGCTAGTTAGTAAGAATTAGTTTTACTCTTTCAAATTATACTGCAGAGATGATGTACATTTAATTCCAGAAAAACATTTGCCTTTAATTATATGGCGTCTGTGGCAAGCAGACAGTTTCATTTAACAGGGTCGAATTGCAAGAAAATATAGATGTATCTGTAAAAAGCAAGTATAGATATGGCCTTCACTTTATTCTACAAATAAATGATGACAAGTACAGTGTGCAAAAGCACCAAATAAATAATTCAACTTTGAGTTTTAAAAACTCATATTTAAGGGAACTGTGTTGATTTTAAAAGGATGCTATATCTTGCATTACATCAGCCTGAAAGAAAAATACACACAGTATTACTTTCATTTGCTTCAGATATGCACTAAAGGATCTGCACTTAAAGTTCACTAAACACTAATGGGACAGAATGACCTTTCCCAGTTAAAGTGAGTTGGAGGAAAGGACATCTCTCTATTCAAAATTTAAATTAATAAAGAAGACAACTGACTAGGAAAAATGTCTTTCATCTCTTTGAATCTTAATTCTTCAATATCAAACATTTTTGACCAGTTGGGTTTCACTGAAAGACATGAAACAGCAATTAAAACAAATTATGTCATGTACATCTTCATATTTGACATATTTACTGAAACAACCTGCATTGTCACTTCTGATTACCTGGTTTGTGGCTTTTGCCGTGAAAAGAAAGAGATATGATTGACCATAATTACATTGCTTTGCAGCTTAAATGATGTATCTTTCTTTAAGAATAAGTCCCACTGTGCTATGCCTAAGTACCTATATTTAATATATACTTTTTATTAAGATTGAAATCATTTTTTTCTTAACGATTGGTTACTAGACGTAGTTTAGGATTAATATAATTACAATGAACTGTTGAATTCTGGTTATATTGCATATTTATTCATATATATTTTAGAGAAAGCAAATGGATTATTGCAGAGTATCATCCTTGGTACATTCATCTGGAAGCTACATCCCACTGAATTCAAGGCAATTTATATCTGGGCAGACATCTTTAGGTTTGCACCTAATGAGTAGATCTTTAAAATTATGTATTTCTTGATTTTGCTGATCTATGCAATTGAACTCAGTATATTAAATATCTTGTTGCTTTAGATAAACAAAAGAAACAGTAGGTAGATATTCATTTTCATTTATATATATATATATTAATAAGGCCATAATCTTTTTAAAAAGTCAGTTGATCCGATAAATAATTTTTATCCTTATAAAAATTAACACAATAAAAATTAGGATGACTTAGCACAAGAGTGCAGCAACATTAACCATCTACGGGAAACAAATCCTCCATTGCACCTGTCTTCCACTCTGCAAAAGAAGATCAGCCTGCCACTGATTATTTGTCTCTGACATGATTTATCACCTACTATTCTTTAAACTTGATAAAGCAAATTAATCTTTGATTGCAGAAGCCACTAGAGGTTGTCATTAGTCATGTAGTTGGGTGAAGCTGCATGCGTTTCATTTACCAGTCACAGAAAAGTGAAAGCCCAGCAGCCATCGTTGGCCATTTTCACCCCTTTTCTCAGAGAAATGATCCAACATTTTATATGTATTTTCCATGAGGGTCTCAGAGCTGCCTAACTCAACCAGCAATTTCCCCCTTAATGTTTCTTAAAACAATGCTGATTTCTTTATCCTTCGGATAGAATATTTCAACAATGCAATCGGTATTTAATTTAATTGTTCTATTCAAATGGGTGATTTCCAAAACATGTATGATAATTTAAATCAACTGTCAAGTATGATCCACAAAATCCACTCCCCTCAAGTTTCTTCAGCTTTTCCCTCTTCATACTTAAACAATCATACAGTTGCTCTCACATTTTTGTTATCTTCCACAGCCCTTAAAAAAACCCGTTGTTTTAATTTTTTTAAGTCTAGTTAACTAAACTTTTGAGATGCAAAGAACCTATTAGCACTTGGAGTTATTTAAAAAACAACAACAACAAATTAGGAAATATAATGGAGAAAAGAAAAAGAAGTATTTGACAGTGTTCCCCAGGGCAACTCCTGGACATGTGGATTTCAGGTCCCAGAATTCCCCATGCAGCATGACTATTTGTTGAGAATTCTGAGAGATGAAACTGACACAAGTGAAAGTTGAGGCAAAAAGGATGGCAAAAACTAGTATAGACAGTTCACTCTAATATTATCAAACGATCTACTTAGAAAAAAATGGTAGTAGAAGTCAAGCAAGAAAGGTCATAGAATCACCTACCTGAAATGCATCAACATATCATCTGATTATTTGATTTTAGCTAAAAGGCCAAGAAGCAATATAATTTTTTACTTTCATACATAAATCTATGTATTTAAATCACTATTCCACATTCCAAATCTAAAAATTTTCCTCTACTCATCATCTATATTAGAAGCAGGAAAATTCACTTCACATAAAACCTGCTTTGAAGGACTGACACTAGAATTAAAAGCTTGCTGATGGTGGCAAGGATGGTGGTAGCTGCAATCCGTTTTTTCAGGAATTCAGGATGGTATTATTGTAGTATAGGGATAGCTTATTTAAAAGTTATAGAAGTAATTAAAGTTTCCATGGTTGTACAATTCACATTACTCCTTACTTCAGAAGGTGTTCTTCTTAAAGGTATTATTAAGGACATCAACAATGTTATTTATACTGAGATGATGCATCATTATAAAATGAAGGATTTCTGTTTGGTCTTCTTTTCAAGAAAGGATTCTAATGACTTTATGAAGCACAACACAAATGGATTTCTGCTTTGAGTTCCTGCCTCAAAGCTGCCGTGAACATTTCACAAAGATGATTTGTATAGTCTTCGTGTCAATTATAATGCTTTATCCTTTCTAATGATATTTTTACTCTGGTTCATTATTTAAAGTTTAAAGATAGGCTTTAATTCACAGTCTGATGAAGCATAGATCTTCATGAGTACTAGAGTGATTTGTCACCCCCCCCCACTCCCCCAACAAAAATATCCCCTCACACATTGATGAGCTTCTGTGGTCTAAGAGGATTCTTAACTTGCTGTTTCATATCCACACAGAACCTTTCTAAAGCCAATGAATTTTAAAAACTGCCTCTGAACAGAGGAAAAAGCATTAATCATGGCAAAGCCTACAGGCAGCTTCCATAAAACTCTCTCACTGGTCCTTAAGCATAAAAACTTATTCACCTCCTACTATAGGCTTAGCATAAGTTGTCCTCGTCATTCTCAGGGGATAGTCTGATGTTTACTTACTAATATGGAAAAAAGTACAAACGCCGGATGCAGAAATTACTTGCAAAACAGACCTACACATAGGTTCCTTTTAGGCCAATAGTCAGGCAGACAAATCAGAAAGCATTGCTTGCTTGCATTGCAGTTACTATGCCTGCACATCTACCTCAAAATGAGACATTGCTCTTCAATCACCTTTAATGTGAGAAGAGAACAAAGCATGACACAACCTTGATTTCTAGGACTTTAAGTGAATCAAATGTTATAAATTGCTTAACGATATTAGAACTATTTTTGCAATATTAAAAAGCATGCTACATATGCAACACTATGCACGTATTATTTCAGTTAAGACATAAAGCTGATTTGAGGGATTTTGTAGGAAATGATATGAAGAGAAAAACACTTTGAAATCTCAAGACAGGTTTTATTCCTGAACAATAACCCCAAACCTCAGCATATTTTGCAGACTCCCCAGAGAACTACAAACACATTTGCTTATTTATTTATTAATCTCAAGTTCCAGTAAGAAAGATGCTCATAAAGACAAGGAAATCACTGTATAATGCTGTATGATTGTCTGTTGCTGTAAGAATAATTGTATGTTTGCTTAAAACATGAAAAATCAGAAATAATAAAACTTACACACAAATATGCACGCACTACTTGGGTTCGATTAAGAAACTATAAATTTCATCTATTGAACATTAACAAAAATTACATGTGTTTATCATCTTGATTATTCTCAGATTAATAGAGATAAATGACAAGACATAACCAGCAGCAGCTCTGCAACTTAATCATTGCATCTGAGCTATAGGAAGCACTTAATTACTCTCATTTTCTAAGCTGAATCTAATGAGAAGGCATTAGCCAAATGAAAAGAATGCAGTACAAACAAACAAAATAGTTACACCATCATTAAAGAGAAACTCTGACAGTGCAGGTGACAGCCTATGCTGCATAAATTACCATAATGTTCTAAATGCTGAGCTGTCAGAATGCTAACATAGTGATCACATACCCTGGGAATCTCAGCACTATAGCTGTCAGATACAGGTATCATAAATCACCTCTCTCGACTGTACTGCTCATTACTAGAGCTATCTTTATATATGTTTTGCAGCACTCTTCTATACAGAGATAAAGGGAATGTTTTTTCTACAAGACAGCTTTTTCTGGCAGGCATTATATACAATCCTTGTATCTTAAATGGAGACTTTTTTTCATTTTAATGAATTTAAATGTCTCATTAACATTCACAGTCCGTTACGTCAACATGCAAAATCTATACAGTGCAGAAACAGCAGATTAGCTGTTAATGCTGTTGCTGCGATGGAAAAAAACAAAAGAAAAATGTAATGGCATATTAAGCTAATTTTTAAAAATGATTATTTGTAATCGTTTAGGTTCTTGGAACCTTTAGACAGACAGGTATACACATTGGGGAACACGTACCAGAATTATCACCATATGCTCCATGTATGAAAGCATCATCATTATTTGGTCAATGAAATACTTTTATTGAAAAGGAACGCCGGAACAAATAGCTAGAAGAACCTGCTAGAAAAAAATGTGCAGGACTTATGCAAATGGAATCACATTTCCACAAAAAGGCAGAGGCAGACAATTCTCCAGATATGACAGTGTACTTAAGATGTGATGACATACACTTTTATCTGGTTATAAATTCTACTGAACTCAATGAGGCTAATCCTGAATAGACATATCCAACATCAAATTCATAGAGTCAAAGAATCATAGGGCTGGAAGGGACTTGGAGGTCTTCTAATCCAACCCTCTGATCTAGGCAGGAGTTCTTATATCATCCCCAACAAACAGTTGTCCAATCTTTTCTTGAAAACCTCCAGTGATAGAGCACCCACAATTTTGGGAGACAAGTTCTTCCATTGAATAATTGTTCTGTCAGGAAATTCCTCCTTACTTCCAGGTTGGTTCTCTCTCTGCAAGCTTCTACCCATTGCTACTTGTCTTGGTCTCAGGTGCTACGGAAAATAAATTGACCTCCTCTTCCCTGTGATAGACCTTCAAGGATTGGAAGACTGTTATCAGCTCTCCCCAAGTCTTCTCTTTGTTAGGCTAAACATAACTTGTTCCCAAATTCTTAAAATTAAATCTGATGCGTTGTATAATTCTCACTGACCAGCACCTCAGAAAGCAGGTCCAATAGGTGATAGGAGGTTCAGAGAAATATATGTAAAGGGTAGAAATTAAAGCCTCTTATTCGCCTGGTAATTACAATCTAGGGATGACAAATCATTATTCTAACCTATATTGTGAAGTATAGTTTCAATACTGTCTTACTAACTGAAGGGGCAGCTCACAGCAGTCCTAATTATTGAATCATATGACTGAGAACTGCTTATTACAAGATATCAGAGGACGATTTGATTTACAGCAATTCTCTGGTGTCTAGCAACATATAATGTAGTATTCCTGAAACAAATTGCAACATAATTCATTTTCCCTATATAGAACCCAAAGAAGCAGCAGCCCAACAGCTAATTAGCAAAATGAAAGCTTATGGTCGGGTCTACAGTCTTTTTTTGCAAATTGGCACCAAAAACAATGCCCGTATCTGGATTACTTCATCTAAAGTAGGTGCATCCAACCCACGGCCCACAAGCCGCATGCAGCTCTGGACAGCAAGTAATGCGGCCTTACAAGATCATGAACTTTTAACATTGTGTGATTTATAAAGATTAACTATAGTAGATAGTAGATACAGATACAGGTTAACAGAGCTGGAAGGGACCCTGTAGGTCATCTAGTCCAACACACACACACCCGCCCAAGCAGACCCTACACCATTTTTGACAGATGGCAGTCCAATTCCTCTTTACTCAAGGCGGCCCAGACAAGCTTTCTCCACTGTCAGTCACATCAATGTTGACAGGGGGAGATGACACCCTAATACGTGAGGGATTGATGCTCTTAGCATTGCTTAACATCTACATGAAGCCTCTAACTAAACTCACAGTTCAGGGTTAAGTACCCCCAATAGTTTGATGATACCCAACTGTATATCACAACCCCAGACCAGCCAAGCAATGCTGTTAATTACCTATTTTAGTCTCTGGTAAGTGTGAAACTGCAGATGGAGAAGAATAGGCAAGATCCAGTGCCTGTAGTTGGACTCCCTGGATTTGGAAATGATGTGTCTTTAGCAACAGATTGAATGGCATTATCCCACTTGGGACTGGACTGCAATGGAGGAGGGTGTGTGTGTGTCTTCATGGATTCAATATGACTGACATGCACCAACTGCATTCTTTTCTGGAGCAAATAATAACTTAACCTGATGTGTGGATGTAATCTTCTGTGAGAATGTCCTTGAGAGGCAAGAGAAGGAGTAGTTTCAGACTAGGGAACAGTCAAATAAAAGGCAATGTAGCCCTCAGAAAGATATGGGTGTGGCAAATGATTAAGATTAAACACACACACATTAAACATGTGATTTCAATCCAGATACAATTCATCCTGCCTGTATGTGGTTCAATCTGATGAATGTTGAAAAATATAGTGCGTATAGGTTCTCTTTCCTATACTTTGCATATGTATGTGTATAAAAAATGAATAGCATGATGACTGCTTTTGTATGTATGTAAGAATGCCCTCTTTATTACTAACTCTTGCCAAATTATATACTATTTTTGAAGTATGTGAAATTATCTTTCCATCTCAGAGTTACCACTATAAGAACATATTTATTTCCTTTTGTTTCCAAATATGCTTACACTTTACACCATTAATGAGGAACATTAAAAAATAAACGTTCACTTGCACTGCACCAAAATCGATTAAAAAAAATACAGTAAGCACACATTACAATGGACAGCACAGAATATACTTTATTTGAAATTACATATGCTATGAGTTTGGGTATTTTATGCTGGTTTTAGTGAAAATTAATAAATTATCATTCGCTATTTCATAAAAGCTCTTGCAGGATAACAATGAATTGGCTTCAATTGCAAATAATAATGTTTACTAATTGGTTATTCTGCTACAAAGCAAGGTTCAAAAGGTTAATTACAGCTTGATCACCATTTTATCTAGAAACGTGAAGCCAATTTCTCTACGCCTATAAAATGAAGATGTACTGCATGCATTACAGTACACTGACAAATGATTGGGCCCTCTAATATCAATGTTATAGGCATTAACATTTGCTCTGCCAGTAAAACTGTCAGCTCTTTTTAATTCTGAAGATATATAAAAGTGCTGCAAATGCTTTGGCTTCCATTTTATTAAATTCATGGAATGCCAAATAGGACCAAAATGTGTTGTCCAGTTAAATCCAAAATTAGAGGTTGAGGAAATGAAGTTAAGAACCCTAATGAAGAACAATATATATAAGCATAACTAGTATGATATGTCATTCGAGGTTGCCATAATAAACTAAGTGTATGTATTTGCAATCTAACCTGAGTCCTCTGGGCTGCCTTATCATTGAGTGGGGTGGGGGGGTGGGGTGGTCCTGAGACGGATGAGAGAAGAATGTCAGGATCATACACCATGAGTATATAATCCCAGCAGGATCATCCAAGGCATGAAGATCATCTCAGCTACCTTGCTAAAACAAGTGGACACCTATATTGGGCAGCAGTGATATACAGTAGGAAGATGCTGGAGGCAGATGATCATTTCAGTGACACGAGCAAAAGGATCATTTTATACTATGTGGGAGAAGGCAATGCTGAACCACTCCTGTATTTTATCAAGAAAACCATCTGGGCAGACAATACAATATGACTGATAATGGAAAAAAATCTATCTAAGGGATTGCTAAAAGTGGACGCCATCTTGATAATCTAATGAATGTTCTGCACTCGGAAAATAAATAAATCTAATAATTTGGTATTGCACACAACAGCACTCTACTGCACATCATAATTATAAAAAGTATTTCTGCTTGAACAACTAAATCCAACTTAAGTTATACAAGAAAGGCTATCTTGTTACACATGAGAAGAAATGTAATTCCAGAAAGCTACAGTTGTTCACACTGGAACTACATTGAACTGCTTTCAAACAGCTGGAATTCAAAAGCAAACTTTAAATCATGGCTTCATATCCTGATTTGCTTTGGAAGCAATAGCTTCAGCTTCCAGATTTGGATGTAATCCCAAGCAAAAGTAATCAAACCTTCCTGAACAACATGCTTTATTGTACTGCTCTGGTAAAAACATAAAAAAGAAAAGAAAAAGAACAATATACATTCATTTTATCCCAATTTATTAAAGTGAGATTCAATAATTTCTCAAATAGCCACATATTAAAACCTATGCTGGTCCTTATTTTCATGTTCCTTCCTTCACAAAGAAGTCTCTCATTGAACATATTCACAATGTCATTTTGCTCTATTCTTCTAAATATTTTCTCAAAACTCAGTCTCTATATGTGGAAGATTATATTCCAAGCAATAGTCACACATTAAGCCAGGGGTGTCAAACTTGCATCGTCACGTGATGTAGCGGGACTTCCCCCCAATTCGCTAAACCGGGTGTGGGCATGGCCAGGACATGATGCATCTGGCCCGCAGGCCGCGAGTTTGACAGGCCTGCATTAAGCCCTCCCAGTCACATGCTCTCATTTTTCTGTCTTCTCTCCCTCTCTCTTTTATGGTTCCCCTATTGCTTATTTTAGATCATAAAATCCTTAGTTACAGACCACCTTGTTGATAGAATTCTGTGATGGTTATGTACATACGGTACTATGCACTTTTTTCATCACGGTCTGTAACATTTATAGTGTGCATATTGTGGGTTAATCTATAATTGATAGAAGACAATATTTGTAGTTCAGGGTTGAACTATTAGATCCTTGGTGCTCTCTGAGCTTAGCTGTTTTCTTGCAGATTGTTCACTACCAAACTAAGTAACATCATCATGTAACATTATCGTATAATGTAGATGGCACTGAAAGTACAGAGGATATCACACACACTTTGGAAGAGATTTAGATTATGTGACCTTAAATCCCAATCTCTATGCAGGTAGTTCTCCACTTACAACCACAATTGAGCCTAAAATTTCTATTGCTAAGTGAGACAGTTGTTAAGTGAGTTTTGCCCCATTTTATGACCTTCCTTACCACAGTTGTTAAGTGAATCACTGCACATGTTAATTTAATAACATGGTTACTAAGTGAATCAGACTTTTTCATTGAATTTGCTTGTTGGAAGGTTGCAAAAGGTGATCACATGAGCTCAGGACACTGCAACTGTCATAATTGAGCCAGTTGCTAAGCATCCGAATGTTGATCATGTGACCAGAGGGATGCTGCAATGGTCATAAATATGAAGAGTGTTGATAAGCCACTTTTTTCAGTGCCGTGTAACTTCAAACTGTCACTAAATGAACTGTTGTAAGTCAAGGACTACCTGTATCTATGCATTTAAAGAAAAGTGTGATTAAGCAATACTAATTTCCCCCAGATTTATTTGGGGAAGTGACAAGGTATAGTAGTCATCACAGTAAAAATTATTATTTTATTTTTTTTATTATTATTTTAAATTTGTATACCGCCCCTATTCCGCAGACTCGGGGCGGTTCACAGCAAGTATAA
>JANHFL010006521.1:46026-71447 GCA_032468155.1 Oxyrhabdium leporinum | reverse complement strand
CCTAGTGGGATTTGAACCGCTAGATTGAATCAGCAGAAGTGGCCTGCAGTTCAACACTCTAACCACTGCGCCACCTGGACCTTCTGATTCCTACAGTTCTCATGATGTATTATCAAGTTGGTATTAAATGAGAGTATTAAATTCAGCTAATGCTGAATGGGATGATGTTTTCATCTGATTTATTTGATTTATATAACTGTCCACCTTACACTAGTATCCTGGTGATTGGGTCAAAGTTACCCAGTTGGTTTTTCATGCCTAAGCTGGGCAGCTTATAATAAAATAGATAAAACAAAATGCTTAATATAAAATAAAAATCCATAGTAGCCAAACATCATAAAATAACCATCAATAAAATAAAGAGAGGGGCACTCTCCTGGAGCCTCAAGGTTGAGCACAAAACTAAGCTTTTGGGGCCTTGCAAATTTTCCCAGAAGAATCAGTTACATTGCTTGGAGTACTTTACCTGGAATTATTGCGATCTAGCCTTCAGTAATACAAAGCACAGCATAGTCAGGATATCAAGAAAACCAAAACATACTTGTGCTGAAAGCATTGTATTTGCTGCCAATTATTGTTTTTCTTGGCACAATCCTATAGACTTTCTTCTAGATAGTTTCTGTTCCCTCCACCCCAACACTGAAATCTTTGGGAGAGATTTATTTATGGTTTTGTAAGTTCCTGGAAATCTCCTCTTGCAATCAGGAATACACTCCTACAGAATTGAAGTGCTTAAACTATTTGTCAGGTTTTTAAAAGATTCAGAAGAATAGGATTTTGACTGATGATCAATTTAATTTCAATGTTAATTTTTACTTCCATATGAGCAGGTTTTGTAATAAACCATCAACAATTTCAGTAGTTGACAGCATAACTGTTCAATCAGTCAGTCAGAAAGTTGGAGCGTGCACACAAGTGTTTCCCAGATAAAATCTGGGGAGCCTTTACAGAACAAGCTGCATGGCCTATTTTAAACCTGTTTTCTCTGTTGTATCAGGAAAAAAAGACATAGTCCAGGCTGCCCAATGAATGGGTTTCCAGAATTGGAGGCATCAGAATACTCTCGCCTATGACAAGAGTCATAAAGAGGATGGCAGGCCTTAAGACAAGCAGACCCTTAAGCATTTCAGATGTTTATAGTTGTTAAGACCTTAATTTCTGCCTGCAAAGCAAGTGGCAAGCCATGTAGTTCTTTAAAGTTGGTTATCATATGATACCAATCCTTCGGTGATGATTAGATCAATATTGCAGGTTGGATGTATAAGCATTATCTGTGGTCCACAAAATCCTGCCAGGGGATTTTGACAAATGGGCTTACAGAATCGCCTGAAATCATCTCCATTGTCTTTGTCATAAGCTTAGTACACTTTGTGCACTTTCAGAAACTTTTGGGAGGCAGAGTTTCTTTGAAGAGTTATCAATGTACTTGGGACAAGTGATGAAATCCAATGAAGACAATGTTGCAATGAAATCTGAACTCTTGCAAAATGTTAGAAATTCAGCAGTACAGATGCATCCTTTCAAAACCATGTTGAAAAATCAGGAAGTGAAATACAAAAATGGATCTGGTGCTCTTCTCACTACAGATAAAAAATCAGTAGGGGTTGGTCCTGTCCTTACCTGGAGTGAAGAGGTGGCTTCAGACTGCAGATGCTGGAAGCAAGGATAGTGGGAGGTAATGGGAAACAGCCTGGTGTGCTTCCCTTGCTCATTCTCAAAAGTAGTATATTGCCCTCTTCAGGCGAATTCTGGAATAAGCACCAATCTCATATAGAACATAAAACATTGAATAAGAAGAGTTGGAAGTGACCTTTGAGGTCTTCTAGTCCAACCCTTTGCTCTAGCAGGAGACCCTGTACCACTTGAGACCAGTGGCTGTCTAGTTTCTTCTTAAAATCCTCCAGCGACGGTGCATCCACAATTTCTGAAGGCATCATCAGCTTCATCAGCCTCTGCAAATGGAATGAGACAGGGGATACTATACTTCAACTTTCAACCATTCGTTTAGCGATTGTCTGAAGTTACAGTGCACTGAAAAAAGTGACTTATGACCAGTCTTCACACTTGCAATGGTCATGGTACCCCACGGTCACATGATCAAAATGTGGGCACTAAACAGCCAGCCTGTATTTACAAAACTGGCAGCATCCCAGCATCATTACAGTCGCTGATAGCAATGTCCAACTTCCAACAAGCAAAGTCAATGGGGAAAGCTGGATTGACTTAAAAACTGCATGATTTGCTTAACAACTATTGAAAAAAAGTCATGAAATTGGGCATGACTCACTCAACAACCATCTTACTTAGCAACAGAAATTCTGGTCCCAGTTTGCTATATACTGGTAGCAAACACATGGTAAGTTGAGACCCCAGCTGAGAGTTTCTCCTATGGATGCATAAAATCTAGATGGTTTGATTAAATCTGAATTTTAACAGAAACATCCATTTGTTGAAGTTAATATGCTTAGTGAGATAAAGGAAAATACACATACTTTTGATATTCTTCAGCAACATGTTTAAAGTTTAAAGTTTCAGGAATAAATATGAGATATTTTTATATTATGAGATCATTCATTCATGAGATCATTCATTAGATTCATAACTATGTAAAAAAATAATATTTTAGTATAACTGCTTAAGGCAATCAAAACTGCATCCATATATTGAAACATTGCCAAAGCCATTCCTAATATGTATCTCCAGATGTCTTGGCATTGCAGCACTGAAAAATTTCACTCAGGTTGGGAGATTTTTTTTGGAGATCTTTTTCTGGCAGAAAATGATATTGAAGAAGTTTCCTAAAAGATCGTCTTCCCAGAAAAGAGCATCTACTGGGAAGGGGGAGAAAGGAAGTGGGGTCAAAATGTCACAATTGTGGCTGCAAGCATGTGATTGAAGTCCATCCCCTTTCTCACTCCATTCCCCACCCCAATGGATGTTTACATCTTGAAACTATCAAATAATGAGAAGCAAGCAACAGAAGTTTCACAGCTGAATAACAGCATTTTTCTTTGTTTCTTTCCAGGGGATGCTGCAAATGGGCAAAACAAGTTTAATAGGAAAGCAGAAGAACTGGCAAGGGCCATGAGAGCATTTTTAAGATCTGCCAAGTACAAAGAATATCATCCTTGACCCTTGGGGGGAAGGGGAGAAAAGGAGGATGGAGAGGGCAACACAGTTAACTGTCAGGTTCTTAAGTAGTGGGATTTGGTACTTAATATTTGGTATTTATGGTAGTAAGGTAACCTAACCAATCATGTGAAAAAATAAAAAGGTATCTTGGCTCCATTAATCACAGTACATAAATAAAAAATAGTTAGCCTTCAACATTTATGCTTTTCTCAATTTTACAATATAATTCACTTATATTAAATATGTTTTTAAATATATATGTGCATGTACACATATTTAATATGAGTACACATTTATGTTAAATATATAAGAATACACACACATTCATGAAAAATAATAATATGTTATATCAAGGCAATTTGTTTGCAAATTTGTTTGCAAAATCTTCATTCTTTTCTTGGAAAAAGACATTCACAAAAGGCAGATAAACTTTTGTACTATTTTTTAAAAAGAAATTTTCTAACTAGTATGGGAATGGCAGAAACTGAACTTTTAAAGGGAAAATAAAATAATCTGAAATTGTAGGGGAAGGAAATAAAATACTTTTGACCAAGTTGCCGATGTCTAATCTGTGTAATGTGTTTAATCTGGTGCTTTACTCTTCCTGTAAATATCCACCCTCTGTGTTAGTTAGAGAAACTACTAGAAATCCAATCTTCAATGTAGAATTATTGACTGATAGATTAGTTACATGACATCAAGTCAGTATTGCTTCTCAGCAACAACATAGATTTTCATCAAGTGTAGTATTGTAATGCAATATTATTTCTGTAGATCAATCATGTAAATGAATCGTATTAAATTTTAAATTGTCCTTGAACTACTTTTAGGTGCTAGAAATTTATTGCATTCAAATGGAAATTTAGAAATGATTTCTTCTTTTGAGAAAGAGGGTATATTTTTTATCATGATTCCAATTATTATCTCTAATGTCAAATACTGGAGAAAAAACTATTATTAATATGAAAAAGATTTGAGACTTTATCTACTGTAACAATACTTGCTACTGGGGACATACAGGAACCATTACTTAGGAAAACATGGGGTGAGCTCCCATTCTCACCCCAGCTCCTGCCAAGCTAGCAGTTCAAAAGCATTCAAATGAGAGTAGATAAATAGGTACCACTTTGATGAGAAGGTAACAGCGCTCCATGATGTCATACTGGCCACATGGTGGTGGAAATGTCTTTGGACAACGCTGGCTCAATCACCTTGAAACAGAAATGAGCAGCGTCCCCTATAGCTGGCAACAAATAGCAGAGTAAAATCCACAGGGACTTCTTTACCTTTACCTTTATTTAATTTACAGAAAGAACTACCAAATTTGGTATTTGATCCATGAGACACATGTGTAACTGTCTTCAAATGCTTCCACTAGAGAAGGAAGCAAGTTTATAGTTCACGGCTTTTGGAAGCCTCGTGGAATTTGTGCTACCCTCTCTACCATCACTGTCTCAGATCAACATATATATGAAGTCTGGTTCCATAGTGCAGCTACTGGGAAGCAGCTATTTTATTACTGTTTATACCACTGTAGTGTTTCTGTATTTGTTGCTAGGTGGATTGTCCCATCCCCATCCATTTACAAGACACGGCCCAGCCAATTTCACAACATCACCCCTTGCTTGCTTTAGCCTTCTCTGCTCCCCCATCCCCACAAAACAAGGAAAGAAAAATACTTGTCCATTCTGTAACAGATTGTCTGTTCCTGGAATAAACCATGTAGTAATGAGCAATCGGTATATATGTTTGCAATCTTCAAAGAGGATTTTACTCTTTTTGCCACCACCATGTAAACCTTATTATCTCTGAAATAACCACATTAGTATTTGAATAGCATTGCAAGCTTTGCACATGCTCTGTCTGATATTGTGGGTTCTCATTCATCCACAGAGATTGCAGTTTAAGTACAGCGTTTTGAGAGCTGATGCTACACTACCAGCAGATCCCTTCCTAAGTAAAGGAGTAAAAATGCTTGCTTTTTTTCTCCCCATGAAACTGTAATGCCTTAATCTATTTGCAAGGCTTGTTTTCCTTTGGATCTATTGGCAGTGGAGGATCAGGCTCCCATTCTTTGTCCTTTTTTTAAGAAGGAAGATTTAAATCAAAGGAGACAGGTGACAGCAATTGCTAGATATGCATTGTTTACTAACAAAATAGAGGCTGTAGCTGTAGGGATTTCAGAATCAGTCATGGATTTTAGCACTTCATCGGTGTTCGATCATCAGAAAGGTAAGGTAGTTGTTTTTTTTCATGCTAGGATTCATTCATGAATATATGTCTCCTATCCTATAGTTGTATTTCATGAACCCAATACAAAAAGCTTTATGTTGTATAGGGAAATCTGAGGTAACATGAATTTCAAGTTAAATTGTTCAGTTTGGTTTTCTGGACTTGTTGATTTTTAAAGCAGGTTTTTTCTGCAGCCTGTTTGGAAATCAGTCATTTAGTCTGCTGCCTAATTGTTAAATGAAACAGGTGTATTGTTGGAGTGGGGGAGGAAACCTGGCCGTGCCTGTCATTTGTTCTTATCTTTGATTTATGATTTTCTGTGCCATTCAAAACCAGCCTCCTATGTTTTGTCATTAGTAGCCAATTGTGTTTCCTGATAGTAATACATTATTCTGAAACTACAAAATGAAAGTAATAGAAAAATTTGTGACTGGTGTCATTATTTTTCTTTGAAGAATTAATTAAATTGGCTCTTTGTGTATGTTTGTGTTAAAATACATAATTAAGTTTAAAATAAGCATCCTTTTTTTCTGGAACAATTAAGATGGATGTAGTAATGATCTCTTGGGGATGGGAGGTGATAATTTTGTTTCAGTTTTCTCTTTAAGATCTTTATATTACATGCTCGATTCTATTTCTTATCTAATTTTCATATAATTAATCAAAGGATTAGATTTCTACTGTGAAATAACATTACAGACTGATAGTGCCTTAACTATTTTTATACTTCCCCCTTCCCCCTGTCATTTCAGTATTTTTTTTTTTGTATTTGTTATCTATATTGTTGTTTTCGGTGCTACTTCTTGTAGACTCTAATAATTTAGTTGCTAATATGAACCATCAAGGATCCCTCAATTCCAAAGCTTCTCCATTTAATTCAGTCCAAAGGGCAATTTCATGGAAGGTTTTGGATTTATCATGACATGGCTAAGAGTAAAGAGCAAGTGTGCACACGAATCACTGAATCACACCAAGGTAATTACATAGACTGCAATCTTTGCCATCTAGGACTGTCTCCAGATACAGACAGTCACACACTAAAAGGGAATTGACAAACATGATAAGGATTTCTCTACTCCCAGTTTCAGAAAGCTGAGCGTCCCCATTCTCTGCAAAGTAGACCAATGCAGAGTGTGTACCCAATACTCTCACTGAGTAATCAAAAGCAACTGCTACACCATTGAAATGTGGAAAAGGGATTCTTGGGCTAATGGTATCATTTTATAAATTTCCTCCAACTATGCAACAAAAACTTCATACAACAGAATTGGACACATGGATTAACATCTGTAAACATTATTGTTGTTGTTTTTAAGCATAAATCTTCTCTCTTGGGTATTCAAAGAGAAAGACAAATTAGAGAACCCAATCTTTTTTATAGTCCATTGTTCTGCAGTCTATCACTGACTTCAATATTTTCTTCATTGCATTGTTTTATGCTGGTGCTTTTTTCATGATTCACCAGTACTTGCATATTATATATAATAAAGTTAGTTTGTACAAAATAAAAATATGTGATGGTCACGCAGTTTGTATGCATTTTATTGCACCAAATATCATTCCTACTTTGTTTTATTATTTGTTTTTTCTGAGGCTCACTTCCTGAGGTTCCCAGTGGCTTATATCTATCCAAAAAACATACGGTTTGAAATATAAGCATTTATATTACTCAAGCAATGTATTTTCATGTTCCATCCCAATCCTCAACCTTACCAAACACAATCCTAAAGCTCCATGCCTGTTGTTAAAGTATATGAATAATGGAATGACATTGGTGGGAGTATGAATAGTAGTTAGGATCTTATGCATCTGATTTTCATGCATTCATATTAAACCTCCCCCCCCCCCCCCAATGCATGTAAAATATGTGTAAGGCTATTTATACGACCCAGATTCATGACCATTGAATAAACATTTATGCACATGTTGAAGGAGTTTTTTGGACCTTATACACCAGAGCAGCAAGAACAGAAAGGCCTTGGAGAAAGGCATTACCATAAAACCCTCTTACAGCACCTGGTAGACTTACTAGCAGAGTGGCAAAGAAAAGTAACAATAATGCTTTGAACAGAGTGCCAACAGGTTAAAACCATGAGCTATACTTTTCTTGGAGGATAATTCCAAATCATTATGGAAAATATAAATATCAGATATTTGAGAAAGTGGGAAGGCTAAAACTGTCATCGACAATGATTTTTGGTGACTCACATCTTTGTAGGTGTCCAAGAATGCTAAATGTCAATGTTGGTCAAGTCAGATAATTCTTAGATATTCCTGCTCCCCTTTCCTTATAATGCACAAAAGGAGATGTTTTTCATAGGCAATATACATCTTGTTCAAACAACTTCATGTTCTACCTGTGGTTCTGCTAACCTTTATATCTACTTTTAAAAGACCAATAACTAATGTTAATATAAAGGATAGTGGTGACTTGGAATATCCTGCCCACTCCCCCTTTTTTAAAAGACAGATTTTTAAAGAACCTCCTATTAAATTGACTAAAGCTTTCTGCTAGCACCCCTTTTCTTTTGGATGTTACACTGGCCAGAGTTGTGTTATGGGAAGGAAAACAGGAAAACAAGATAGAGATACGTGGACATTCTGGGGGAATGATTTTGCTTGTTATGGTTTCTTTCTCCTTTGTTAAGGAATATGTATTTATTATTTTATTTTAATAGTCATTTCTAGAAAATCCATCCATATGGTCATTAAAAGTTGGCACTGATTTCATGGCTCTTATACAATGAATCATTACCATTTCTATTGTAAAGTACACTAAAATAAAACTGTATGAGAAATTACTTTGAGCTGCATTAATTAAAATAAAAAATAAATAAAGTCCACTAGCAGCAGCAGAGAGTTACAATAAATTCCTGTATAATTCCATCATTTCTGCAGATGGAATAAATTGCCACTTGTTGCCTAAAGTACAGAGCCAGGCCTGCTTGGACATTTGTGTGCAAGCAGGCTCTTGGTGCCTGATTAATGAAAGCTCCTGCCAGTTAATTGATGTGATAGAAGCTACTAATTACAGTATGTTCATGATGCTGAAACAAATGTGTATGAAAACATAGGTAATGTTTTCATACACATTTCCAAAGAAATGGGTTGACTATGCAGGCCACTTTAAAGAAAAACAATCTAATCTGCTAAAGAGAAGCTCCCTGAGGATGGGCTCCAGCATGAGTCCAAAAGCTCAGAAGACTAAACCTCTGGTTCCGGTGACCGACCCAGATTGGATCCTGCAACAAGTGCAACATTATCCTGGGACACATATATTTGCCTTCATTCAAAGGCAAATCTATTTAAGTATCCTCTATCCCAGGGGTGTCAAACACGTGATGACACGTTGTCATCACATGACATGTTGCATCTTTTTTCCCCCCTTTGCTAAACTGGGGTGGGCGTGCCAGCGCATGACGCATCCGGCCCATGGGCCATGAGTTTGACACCCCTGCTCTATCCAGTTCAAATCTGGTTTAAAGAATAGATAATATCAAACTATAGCAAAAACGGGAAATAACACAATATTCCTTTTAGCTGTGAATGGGCTTATGTCCCATGTCATAGTCATCTGCAATTGTTAAAGTGGGTGAAGAAAGTAGACTCAGAACATGGTCTTGAGTCTCTTCTGTTCCATTCAGTGATCACTGGTCTATGCTATGCCATGAGGTTCCGTCTCATTGTTTATGCTTTTAAAGTGTAAACACAATGAGAGAAGCCAACGTACATAAGGTGCTCCCTGCCATCAAAACTATAAATTGCTATCACATAGTATTCCAATCACATAAAGCACCAATGTGCATGGACCTTCTTTGCACAAGCAAAATATCCTTTGCAAGATGCCAGCCTGAAAATGCATATTCAGTGAATGCTACCAATTGTGTAGTCCAGTTCTTTTCTTTTCCATGTGTTTATCTTTCAAGTGGAAAAGAGATAATCACACAGTACACTCTGAATATGAATACTGTTCAAACAAAAAACAGGACTGGTTTTCTCTAAAATGAAACAACATGAGTTGCTAGGTTACCTTTTGGTTTAACTGCAAGGGAAGCATACCTTCCACTTTGTTCTAAAAAGGATTGTCCTAAATTTGAGTTCAGCAATCTTGTTGTGGGTTTCCCCTATGCAGCTGCTATAGAATTTGGGGATATCTCAAGTAAAAAGGAACAGAAGGAACAAACTATTGTTTACTGTCCTAACTCTCTAAGATTCTTCCTTTTCAAAGACCAGAAAACAGCTCAAAAAGACAACAGAGACAAATTTAATTTAAGTGTAATTTAAATTCAAAATTAATTTAATTTTTAAAAACCCTGTTTAGCCAACCAGCCTTTGGATAAAAATGAGATTTCTCTGAAAGAATCAAATAGGCAGAACCTGAAATATTTATGTTTGTGGAAAAACAGGAGATTCCAAATTGGTTCAGATTTTACTGCAGCACAGACTGCTAAGATCCAAGTTAGATTTCCTGCTTTACACTATAAGTGATGCTAAGGTACCTTTTCATTTAGAAATCCCTTTCTCTCCTATATTTAGGTCATGTAGTATAGGTTCCTAGACTCAGAAGGAAGTTGTGCCAACAGTAGATAGAAGAATGAGGAGGGAGAATACATGAAGATTATTTGGTTCCACAGATCTTCAAAGTTGGATCTTGTTGTTTCACTATTAAACATGGTTGTTTTCTTCTTTCCAAGAGACAGGATTCTTTATTCTAATGCAAATATTAATCTTCACAGGCGATTCAGCAGAAGAAATTGACCTAACTCTGGTGTATCAAGCAGCAGCTAATGGAGATATTAATACTTTAACTACTGTCATCCGTGAAGATCCTTCAATATTAGAATGCTGTGATAGTGAGGGTAAGGTAACTGATTCCTATGGTTCTATTGCTGTAGCACCAGTTTTGATATGTCTATCTTCTACGTTACTGCAGAAAAGTTATGTTTTTAAAAAAAAACACACTTTTATTTACAGCTTCATTGCACAATCATTTACTATATTTCCTGTCTAGTAAAATGTGTCATCAGTATAACAGATTTGTAATCATAAGCATCTAAAACATGTGAAATTACAAGAGTTTATCAGAATCACATGTCTTGAAAGCCAACACTGTCCATTGGCAATATGGATTTCCATATTTACTGCAGCTGCTCATTGTAAGCTTTCTCTACAACTTGGGGGGACGGGGACCAAAGGTTTGATGATGGCTTGCACTTAGACATGTATAGCCTGTCTTTAACATCACAACCACAGGTTGTTTGCTGAGATTCATCTAGAGAAAGGTTTTGGCCCAAAATCACCCAGTGAGCTCCATAATTTAGATAACACTCTAACCACCACGCTGCAATGGCTCCCCATTCTTGAAAAAGTATAAGAGTAGCTATGCATTCTTTCAGAACCTTTAGGAATTGTAGTGCAGGTACTTATTTGTCTATATCAGGGGTGTCAAACTGGTAGCCCACGGGCTGGATGCATCATGCACAGACCACACCCACCCTGACTCTGCAAAGGCAAAAAAGTCACATGACGCAATCGAGTTTGACACCTGTGGTCTATATTTTGCATCAGAAATGTGGTGGCCCATCCTGATTGACTGCAGAATATGTTCACTTGTGATTACATAGTAGCAGTGATAGCAATGATACCTATCAAACTGCGAACCTGTGACATCCCAAATAACTCCATTCCTGATTAATCTAATGATATTAAGGAACAGTACAGGCTTTGACCAAAGCAGGAATTGCAGCAGCCGTAGTAGTCATAATAAATGCTAGGAAGCATGTAGTTAGCATCAGCTGCTTCCACAGAGTGTATACAAAAATGCTTTTGATTACCCAAAGCTAACAGGGTAAAAGCTGGCAATGAGTATATCAAAAAAAGAGGGCTAGCATTTGGCATTTTTATGATCAATGTCTAATATTTATGTCTAAAGATTTAATGATGTTTAATTTCAATAATTCCAAATGTCACATTTGAAAATATGTAATTACATTGAACACTGTAGCCACAGTGGCCAAAATGGTGATATTCAATTCCATGCAAGTGTGGAGCCAAGATTTCCAGAGTGTCTGAGGCATTTCAAATTGAGGAATTGAGGTGTTCAGACATGTTAGGTCTGAGTTTTCACCTCTATTTTTAAGGTGTCCTGTTCCAAAGGGCAGCAAATATCCAGTTTGGAGATTGTATACAACCGAATCACAGCTTGCTAAAAAAAAAACACTAATCAGTCAAGGCGGCCAAAAGACCAATAAGGAAAGATACATATCAGAGTTTTGTGGCAAGCCAAATATTACACTTATTAACAGGTGAAGCAACTTTCCAGTAAGAAATAAATAAATAATTATCTGGGTCTTGTTAATGTACAAATAATTTAGGAAGAAAAAGAAGAAAGTGGAAGATTGACTACCTCTTTTTTCATACTACCAACTTAAGGTCATTTAAGAAAAGCAGAAAATGGGAAACTGAAGCTCTACTTGTTTTTTAGGTATGCCACATACTTAGCACCCATTAAAAACAGTGGTTTTGATTGCAACATTGCAACTGCTATCTTGACTGTTTTTTATTTTATTTTATTTTAACCACACCCTGTACACACCCAAATACTTTTGAGCTTCTCAGTCACAATATGGACTTGCCTAATATATACAGGGGACAAGTCATACACAAAAGAAAACTGAAGTTTAAAAAAAGGGAAGCAAACAAGTTTATTACTTCCCCTTGTCTGAGACAGCTCAAAAATCTAAGCACCGGAATAAGTAACTCTCCTTGCCCACAAAATCTGTGTGAGATTTGTCAGCATGTTTAAAAGCCCTGCCTGAAACAAAAATCAATTAGAAGAACATAAATAAACATAACTCTGCCTCACATTTTGAAGTTTTGTTGTTGATTTGTTCTGTTTTCTCTGTGCAGTTTTTAAGCAGCAATCCTTGCAGGCAAAGACAGACAGACAGACACACGCAGATATAGGTATAGATGATATATAGATATAGATATAGATATATAGATATAGATATAGATATAGATATAGATAGGTATCTCCACCTACTCGCACATGATGACTCAAAGTGACTTACAAGGATATAAAAACAGCAGATAAAAATAATAAAAAGAAAAATAATAAAATAATAACCCCCCACACACACACTCACCTCCATCCTGGCGACAACACACATTCATAATAGCCATTTAATGGGCTCCAACCCACTGGCAGGACCATGTCTTCAGGGCAGTGGTGGGCTGCAAATTTTTTAACCACCAGTTCTCTGGATGGGTAGGTGTGGCCAGTTGGTCATGTGACTGGGTGAGTGGGTGAAGCTAATTCCATCACTGACTGGCCCTGCCCCCGCCCAATTTTCAGCCAGTTTTTGGGGCATATTCAGGCTGTTTTGGGGGCTGTTTTTCAGGATGTTTTCAGGGCATTTTTCAGGGTATTTTTCAGGCCGTTTTCAGGATGTTTTCAGGCTGTTTCTGGCCCCAAAAATGGTCTGGAAAATGGCCTGAAAAACGGCCTAAAAATGGCCCAAAATGGCCCCCCAAAACTCCCTGAAAACGGCCAAAAAAACAAGCTAAAAAACGGGCATGGTGGGGCCAGCCAGTGGTGGGATTTGCCGGTTTGCCAAACTGCGCCTAATCTTAGCATCCAGTTCGTGAGAACCGCTGAGTACCAGCATCAGCCCACCCCTGCTTCAGGACTTTCTAAGAGTATTAGAGTGGGGGCCAGTCTGATCTCTGCGGGATGACGTTCCAGAGAAATGGAGCTGCCACGGAGAAGGACCTTCTTCTGGGTCCCACCAGGTGTATCTCCGTAGCGGATGGGACCTGCAACATTCCATGCCTCCCCGCTCCAGTGGGTCAGGTAGATGTGACTGGCAAGAAATTGGCAATCAATAAGCAAAAGATAAAAAAGGAATATGTTGTCCAGGACAAATAGATGGTCTATGAGATTCTAGAGAGGAAAAATAATGGCCATCATCAACTCTCCAGAGAAACAGCAAATGGTACACCAGATTCTATGTGCTAATGAATATTCTCACCAAGAGGCTACATGTAGACTTTAAGTAGCAGTGGCAAGAGTGTTGAACCCCGAGAACCATATAAAACAGAGTCTTGGAGCTAGACATACCCCTTCTCAAGCATCTAGAGTCAATCTAAGATTAAAGAGAAAAACTAACATAAAACAATCTCTCCTTCTTATCCTCTTAAGCCAAACAGGGAAGAGACCATTTTGATACTTTCAGATATACCACTGTATACCAAATCTACCAAAACACAATCAATGTCATCTCAAGGCTATATCCCAGCTTAAAAGTTGGCTATGTGTATATATACATCTTAGAGCTATTTGTTTAGCAGCTACCATGTTTGTCACAAAACACAAGCCACCCCAGTGGTGAAAGTCACTGAATTATTACCTTGCTTAACGACGTCTACGGAGATTCTCAGTCATCCAAGTCATGGTTGTCCCAAAAGTGGTTTTTTCAAGAGGCAACTGGATTGCTTAACAATGGAAATTCTGGTCCCAATTATGGCCATTAGTTAAGGACTAACATAATATATGAGTTCATTTAGCCTGTTTTAATCTGCTTTAATCAGTGAATATTGTCTCAACAATAAGAAGAATAAGAAAGTAGGGCTTTCAATCAAGAATTAAAGCCAAATCCACCCACAGTCCAATTGTCTGTATCTGAATTCCAGAGGCATAAACCAAGTTCACATATGCTAAACTGTGGTTTACTTAATTTATTGAATATTTAACTGTTCATTCATTTGATATGTATCCCACCTTTCCTTTGGGGATTCAGTGTGGCATACTCTCTTCTCCACTTAATCTCTCACAACAATAGCCTCAGAAGTAGGCTAGGTTGAATCAAGTCATCTCATGAATTTCTGTGATTGGATGTGAAAATATGGAGTTGAAACTGGATCTCCATTAATCAAAGGATTGGAGTAAAAGGCAGCATAAATTGGAGTTGCATAAATTGAAAAACTGCAGGGGAGATTTGGAAACACCATTATAATAAAATTAATCCAGATAATATGGTAGTTTGAAGTTTCTGGATAAGTAACAGATCTTTTATCAATATAAATTCTCTTTCAAAAAGAGGTTCTTCCTACATCAATTGAAGTAGAGGTCAGAAGACACTGTATTCCCTCTCTTAACTTTGGCTTCTTTGGCCTTCATGTGGGCACAGCTGTCGTTGCATTGAAGTTGGCTAATTGTTCATACATAAAGAGGAATAGAAACAACTTTGGTAGCTAAATTCCCAGCAAACGCCTGCTGAAACGGAACCCCAAATGTAGACAAGGGACAAGGTGACTACACAATACTGTACTTTTTGTACTATGAAAATGTTTCATGTTTATGTCATTTTATTTTATTTCCAAGGCTCTACCCCTTTGATGCATGCCATTTCAGGGCGCCAACTTGATACAGTGAAATTGTTGCTAAAGATGGGAGCCAATATTAACAGTCAAGATGCCCGAGGGCGCACTAGTTTATCTTTGGCAACATATCTGGTACAGAATTTCCTTGTCTTACACATTGTTTTGGGGAACTGTTGAGCTGAAATAGAGAAATGAATATTTTTTATTAGTGCCAGTAGTTAGGCCTAACAAAAGAAGTTACTGGTTAAATGAAACCTAGAAAATCTTGCCCAATTTTATCTCAGTTTATATGTATGTATGTAATGTGTGTGTGTGTGTGTGTGTGTGTGTGTGTAATGTGTCTGTGTGTATGTATGTATGTATATGGGTACATATATATTTTCTTTTGAGAGTGGGCAACAAAATTTCATTTTAGTGTGTTTAGTTAGTGTGTTCACAGTAAAAAATGACAATAAAGATTATCATCCTTTTAAAAAAAATATAAACCACATATTATTTTTGAAGTAAAATATTTATTTTGTCCAAAGACAACCCTATATTTAGTTTAACTGCCTTTTCTATGAGAGAAAGTGAGAGAGACAAAAACAGAGAGAAATATGTTCACGTTTCTCAAAATATATATAATGTATTACCATTTTTTTCAGAATATAAGACACACTTTCCCCCCCTCCTAAAAGAGGGTGAAAATTTGGGTGTGTCTTATACATCGAATATAGCCCTGCCCACCTGCCGGCCCCCACCCTTCGGCTATTTTTGGCCTCCGCGGGTCACGTTTTAGACCTGTTCCAAGCTGCAGGGATTGCCACAGACCATCACCACCTTTGTGCCTCATGTTTTTCGCCTCAGTGCCTCACTTTTTGGGCCTCTCTGCCTCATGTTCTCAGCCTCAGAATGCTCCATTTCAGCCCCTTTCAAGGCTGCAGGGATCACCACAGCACATTGCCGCTAATCGCCGCCTCTATGCATCACATTTTTGGCCTCCATGGGTCGCATTTCGGCCTCTGCATGCCCTGTTTTTGGCCTCAGCATGTTGTGCTTTTGGGCGGTTCTGGGTGGTGGGGATCATCTGAAACTATCCAAAAACACGATGCGCAGAGGCCAAAAACGGGGCATGTGGAGGCCAAAAATGTGACACGCGGAGGCCAAAAACGCGAGGCACGACGGTGGTATGGTCTGTGGCAATCCCTGCAGCTTGGAACAGCTGATTGGGGGTATTCTGGGAGGCCGATCCACCCACCAATCATCTGCTCATTCTGAATCAGGCTGTAATAACGTGTCGAAGTTGACCAGAGGCAGATTTTTTTTTCTTGTTTTCCTCCCCAAAAACTAAGGTGCATCTTATACTTCAGAGCGTCTTATAATCCGAAAAAAACAGTATTTTAGTGATGGAGCATCACTGGAAGTATACGCCGTTTCTTTCTCTTGGGTGGAGTGCAGAAGTAATTCAGATAATTTCTATGCACACTCTACTGTAAACAGCACTGACTACCTATAGACTGAAATGTCTAAAACTATTCTCTCAATAGTTCAGTGCCCCCAAAATATCCTTCTGTAGACCAGTTAAATAAATCTACATGGAAAGCAAGGGACAAAAGCCTCCCCAACTTACTGCAGTCATTCTGACCAGTCAGATTGCATAGGATTTATGATAATTATCCAGTAAACAGGATATGGCCTTGGTTTGTGGAGTTATCTAACATTAGACAATGCATTGGTTAACTTGCTCTGTGTGGAACCACATTGGGCATGGGGTAGCATGAATGTGCCCACTAATTTGAAGAAGAAGAGTGGAAATTTAATGCAGAATCGTTATTCAGTCCCCAAGATTTTCTGAGTAAATGAAACTTTGTTCTATTTTCAGGGATGGCTTGAGGGTTGTGTTAGCCTGCTAAGAAATGGAGCCAGACAGAACATCCCAGATAAAAATGGAAGATTACCCCTACATGCTGCCACTGCTGACCCCAATGTCAGGTATCCTTGAAGCTACTTAGAGATATTTTTTTTGATAGCGTTCCCTAATAATTTTAGTTCTTGTATTGCATGAGTAACATCACCTCCCCTATGCAATCGGTACAGTAGAGTAAGATGAGAATTCCATTAGATTCTAACTCAATCAAAATGTTAGTCATCATGTCTTAAGCATCCTGTGCTATCAGCTAAACAGATAAAGAATTGCAGGATTTCATAGCTATTGTGGTGTTAATGTACATGGGGCAGGGGTGTCAAACTTGCGGCCCAGATGCATCATACGCTGGCCACACCCACCTCCGGTTTAGCAAAGGGGGAAAAAGTTGTGATATATCACATGATGACAATATGATGTCACGAATTTGACATTTGTGTACTAGGGGTTTGGAGCAATAGATCTCAGACATTTATCCTCCCTTTCTTTTTGTTCAGAGAAATCTGTGAGGCTGTTAATCAGAGTATGGCCAAAAGACATCCATGTGTAACCTCCATTTTATTTCAACTTTTACTGCAATGTGTGCAACCAACATCAACACACTGCCTACTTGCACAAGTCAGACAGTTCTTGCAAAAGCACAAATACAAATACATTTTAAATGCCTTATTTTCTCCAGTTAAAGAAAGAATTGTGTGAGAGAGGATCAAAAAGTACTCCCCCCATTAAATATAAACTATTTTTCAGCACTGCCACAGCAGTAATTACTATATAACTTTATAGTTCTGCTTTTAAAGGGTAATCTTATCTAAGCTTAATTTAGAAATGTACTTTTTTAAAAAGCAGTTTTTAATACACCCATATGGCTAGCAACATTACCACCAACCATCAGCAAACTTCTGCAAAAATTTGCAATTATCCTAACTACAACTATGATCCTATCACTTGATGAATGAGAGAGACCACAGAAAGAAATTTTGTCAATGCCAATTAGCTGGGACAAGGACATCTATAAGCTATAAGTTGGAAAGGAATTAACCAGTATTAACCAGAGATAAAAACTTGGTACCATCTAGATCTTTTGGACCTCAACTCTCTTCTGCTCCAGCCAGCATGATTAAGAGCAAAAGATGTAGAAGTTACTGACCAATATATTCCATTTACCTGGTATTATTTGTTTAATTCTATGTACTTTATGACTTAAATTTAATCTATACACTTATAAAAATATAGATAGATACTGTATACATCAAATTTTGAGAGATATGCCAAAAATAAGAATTCAGAAGAAACATTTGATAAAAGATAGATGATAGATGAGTTGATGAAAATTACATGTGCAGCCATACATGATGCTTAATTCACTGTTTGCACCTACATCTCAGTTTTTCTTATTGTCATCAGCATTTTGTTAATTTCCTGTCATTTTCATTTTTCTTTCTGTATCAGTTGAACAGTACACTTTGAAGTTTTGAACACAATGACAATAACACTATTATTAAATAAAAAGTCCACAGAAAATGAGCCAGTGATATTTGGAAAAGAAATCGTAATTTGGTTTAACAGCAGAACACTGGGATCTGCAAAATAAAATTTCTACAATCCCCATGGTAACAGGTAAAACTTTGGTCAGAATGGAAGTAGGCCAGCTGCTCACTTCATTTTCTAGCAACCCAAGTCAACAAAATTAGTACTTCTGAATCCGATCACTCTCTTACTGAAAGGTACTGTTGAAGTGCCACTGTTCCTCAGCCTATATATTTGTTTTTCTCTTTGCTCTTTGAACTTTGACCATTACAAGTTAAGTAAAACAGGAAATCTCACTGCAGAAGGCAATAACAAGAACAATATGCCAGTGATAACACTGATGAGGAGATTGGTAGTAATCATAATACCAATAACATTTTTTTTAAAATCAGCCCTAAAACATCCAGATTAAATACCAAGAAACACTGACCTTTGACGTTAATGCTGCAGTTGAAGTAAATATATTTATTTATATTTACTTTGTAATGCTTATTTTGTTTTATATAATCATAGAGATCCATGAAGAAGACAGAAAACCTATAACCTGCATTAGAAATCTTATTTGGCCTCCCTCAGCTTCTGTAAATTAAAGCAGACTCAAGGCGGGAGCTGGTTTTTTTTTTACTCACGTCTTAAAGAAATGCTATTTATTTATTTAATTTATATAGTTGCCTATCTCATTTACGTGATTGTGATCAACTAACAGTTAAGAACAGTTTGAACAATGCTGGTATTTTCTTTGAAGATGGTTGATTGTATTATTGATAAAAACTCATGTGCAGAAAGAGAAAGTTGGAGACTGATCAATAATTATAAGAATCTAGAACTTCTAGATTTACAGCTTCTTGAGGAGGCTATGCACAGCCACTGTCTTTGAGGCAGGCAGTCATAGTCTTTCTCTCAAGGGTGCATTTATCACTGCTCTGACCCAACCCACAGTCACCTCCCTGGCACATTCATTAATTCAGAGGGACAGAGGTTCAGATTGCAGGTAATACAGCCAATGTCTCAGAAGTCTTGTCCACTTCCTTTGGACTCAAAGATTCCCACTTACCTCAGGTAATCTAGTAAGACGTGTTCTTAGTCATGGCCTCAAGACATGACCACCTAGCACCTAAGCCTGAACAGACCTGTGCAGTTTTAATAGATGCTCATGCACACACAGAAATACATGAACACATAAATACTTGTATAATTCAGCATATTTTAGATACTTGCTATACTTAATGTAAGTCATGAAAACTCATGCAATAATAAACGTGTTAGTTTTAGGGTAATAAAAAAATAAATGAGGGAAAGCTTGCAATGGAACTATTCCTTGAAATCTTATGTAAGTTCAGACATCTTGCTTTTTTAAAAAAAGTATTCTTATCATCTATGTGATTCCATTGATTCTAGAAACCTAGGTGGCAAAAGAGGATCAAAATAAAACCATGCCATTAAATGCCATTGAATTTTGTTTATGATGCAGGATCCAATCTGGGTCAGTCACTAGGACCAGAGGTCTAGTCTTCCGAGTTTTCAGACTCTTGCTGGAGCCCATCCACAGGGAACTTTTGTTTATGATGTATTGGATTATAATGTATTACACAGATGGTCTTTGATTTAGAACCACAACTGGGATCAGAACATCTGTTGCTATGTAATGCATTTGTTAAGTGAGACACACTCAATTTTACAACCTTTTTTGCTATGGTTAAGTGATTCAGGCAGTTGTTAAGTGAATCACATGGTATTTGAGTGAATCCAGCTTGGAGTGAATTGACTTAGCTTGTTGCAAGCTCCCTGGGAAGCTGTAAATGGCAATTACATAACTTATGATGTTGCAAATGTCAGAATACATGTCACCCAATTTTTTTAATGCTTTTTTTTATTCATAAACATTTTGAATACAGTTTATTGTCGGGGCATATCATTAGCAAAGAAACAGAAAGAAAGCAAACAGAAATATTGATACATACACTAACAATAATAGTGATATAACAGAATAGTTTTGTTGGAAGAAATATCCTACTGGGTTCAGTTCCAAGTGGGAAAAAGACACTGGAAACATGGAGACTGCTTGGAAAGATGGTTTTTAATTGTGGACAGCAGGACCACATGGTTTGTGGTCCTGACAGAAAAAAGGATCACATGGTTTGAAAATCTTGGGTGAAGAAAAAAGGGCCGAGATGCTGAGAATCCCTTGGTTTTATACCTCATCTGGCTTTGAACTTCCTGGGGCACAGGAAGTGTATCCTGACTCCCATGGGGCCTTGCAGGGATAGCTTGTTTGAATCTTGCTGGGTGATGTAATCTTCCCAGGTGCCATGTGCTGAGATGGGTAGAGGGCAATTATATAGCTCTGCCTGAAGGAGGTAGATCTTTGTTATGTAGAGTAGACTGGCTCGGGCCTTAATGGCCCATTATCAAAAATGGAGAGAGGCTGAGTTTCTGCCTCTCTCAGTTTCTATTTCTCTGAGTTTCTATTTTTGTTTTAGGGAAAATATTCTGGCTTTTTTTAGTATATCCTAAAATATTTCATTTTTCCAGGAGAGGGATGGGTTTTAACTTCCAACAGAAGGAAACGAAACAAAATGGGTAATGCCACAAAACAAAATGTGCGAGTTATCCAAAAGCCCCATGCTAATAACACAGGATGCTAAATATGTCATACAGGTCAGAGTTTATTTTGTAGTACTGATTTACAGGTCAAGGCAACTGGCGGGCCCATGTTCTCCTCTTCTTTCCCAATGTTACACAGGAATCCCTTGGGATCCTGGAAAGGTTTCCTCAGGCCTTTGAAAATGTTCATGGCAGCAAAGAAAAACATTAAAGAATAATGTTTGGTTCTTATTAGATATTTGTAAAAGGATAGAAACAGCTTACACTGAACATGCTGTGAATTGATATTATTACACAATTGTCACTGTTTAGAAAAAAGAAGAAACTAATTATAATGGTGCCAAGGTTGTGTGTGTTCTAGCATGTAATGAATCAGACTTTAAAAGCTATGCTCACTGTGCACAGGTTAAAAAGATAAGAATTTAATTCATTTTGACACACTGGGAGATAATAGAATGCAGATGCGTTTAATTCCAATTTAATCAGACTATTTCAGTCATTTATTTATTTATTATGCTTCCAGAGTTTTTTCATGTGCCTGTGACATTCTTTACTATGTAGTTTTTTCTGTGTAACTTCAAAAAACCTGCCTTATGACTGCAGTGCAGACCTTGGCATTTCACAGCTCCCGGGCCACACCTGGCTGGCACTTTGGCTATACCTGTCTGGGAGCCTGAGGTCAATCAGGAATTAAATAGGTCTTTACTGCCAGAAGTACCAACAAGAGAGAAGTTAACAGCCTTGGCAAATCCAGCCGGTAGGCTCCTCTCACCCTTTGGAAGACAAATGGACCAGTCCTTCCTCATGCTACCAGTCCCTCCTAAGGCCAATGGAGGCCTAGTAGATTGGTCCTTCCTACGCCATGCAAACAATAAAACTGTATCACTTTTATTTTCAAGGTGACTACTATTTTTTTTCAATGTATGCTTGTGCGTACATGCATGTCTACATACCTTCACAACTCTATTTATTTGGCCCTCCACAACAGTCCCAGTTTCTTATGTAGCTTTTTGGGAAAATTAATTGCGACCCTGCTACAGTGCACATGTGATTTCTACTATAAAAGGTTGAGAAATTTAGTAGGGGCAGAAAATATTTAAAAAAATAGCTGTTTTATTAACCTGAAATAGACAGCTCTCTAATTTTGAGACTCTAGAAATTTTTGCAGATGACGCACATTTTTATTTATACATGAGAATATTTTTTTAAAATATTTAATTAAATATTTTAAAGTTTTAATTAAAAACTTTTTACTAAATTGATAATGACTGATCAAAATAATTGCTATGGAGGGATTAGATACAAAGATGCACCATGTTCTGCCCACCATGCTCTGTCGAACTGAAAACATTTACATATAGATATATATTATGGCATCTAAATACAATTGGATCCTACCATAAACTTAATTTCCTGTCCGTAATGAGCTTCATGAATCACTACATATTGGCTTTATTATGATTCCCCTGCAGAACTAATGATTCAATGAGCCAATTTTATTATCAGACCAAGGTGTGTAAGTTGATTATTTAAAGTTTCTTGTTGTCGTTGTTACTAATTTAGTCAGTACAATTCCTGCTGTCTGAAGCTCTTATGATGGCTCCTTGAGAAATGTGTCATGAAGAATGCCATGCCTTTCTCTAAGCTGTGTATCTTCCAAAAATGGTATAACGTAAATTAACTATGTTTGCAGAAACGGGGATTTATTTCTACTTTCTAACAGAATAGCTCAATTCAAATTTTATTTTACTGTTTTAGGGGAAACATTTAATTACCCACTACAGACAAAAAATAGAAAAGAAAAAGAATCCATGCAGGATAATGCTATAAAATAGTATAAAGAACAAAAACTATAATAGGAAAATTGTCATGTTCAAGGATTCACAGGCAAGTTTTGCCTTGAAGTGTTCATAAAGTCTGCATTAATGTAATGCATGAGAGACTAAAGAAAGTATTTTTTTTTAATCTCCAAAGTACACAGGCCTTTAAAAAAAGAATAGGAGCTGGATAATATTATTACTTCAGTGTGTAATTACATTTATTTCAATTTTATTTTTTAAAAGCATCCCAAAGGAATGAGTACATTTTTTTCCAGACAGTTCAAACTAAACTTGAGTCTTGATATTAGATGCCTATTTGTTTGTTTGTTTGTTTGTTTGTTTAAATATATAAATACTGCGGTTAGCTGTTCCACAGAAGTAATGTTGATTGATTTTTGTTCTGGATGCAATTTAATTTTTGTTTTTTATATTGATTCAGATTGTAAATTAAGTCCTGCCTATCCATCTGCTCTTGGATTTTTCTTTTTGCTTTGTATTTCTTCCACGAAATCTGAGATGTGTCATCTGATGTTGTATAGAAATTATATGTTTTTCTTTTGTTCTTTTCTTTCAATACGATTATTATCATTTTAATGATACAAATTAGAGCAATTAAAAAGTGTGTTTGTTTCATTTTAAAATATTAAATAAACCTTGAAAAAACTATGCAATGCAAATAAAAAGAAAAGAAAAGAGTAAAAAAAAAGCATTGATGTGCAATTAGCATTTTACAACTGTTTTGTTATCAAAAGTTGCATTATATTGTAGTATTATATTTATACAAATCATTACAATTGACTGTTTAAACAACATGCTGAATCTAGATCCAACAATCTGAGGTTACAATTTAAGAGACTGTGGCTGAAAACAGCAGAAATTTTAGAGACTTTTTGTGCAATTTAGTTCTGATTATTTTTTATCCTGCCATAATTTCTATCTGATATTTAAAGCTGTTTTTATATGATACAGCCATTGTTCAAAGCCTTTCATAGGGTGTTTTTTTGTTTTGTTTTGGTTTCTGGTTTTTTGCCTGTTTCCTTCTCCTTCCGAACAATCCTATTGTCTCCAGTAAAGGTACAAACTCAGTCACAGCAAATACTTTGCCGGGGGGAGATTAGCAAGGAAGAAGAGAATAAGTGATGAATTTCATCAGAAGTATTCGTAATTGGTTAATATTTTTCATTCAAGAAAATAAAACTAATCACATAAAATAGAATCACATAAATTATTTAATGGATTTCTCCATAATTGGCCCATCAACTTCAGTGGTTTAAAAAACAGCGGGGGAGTGGGGGGGGGAATCCCATTGACCTAGAATGCAATTGGGAGAAAAAAAAGCAATTGGGACCTGGGGTGTCTGTTTTTCTCCAGGCCTCTCCAAGACTCCAAATGACCCTGGTAACAAAAATTGATCTAGGACAAATAAACATCAACATGTTTTTGCTGTGTCTAGAATAAATAAAGGTCAAAGAGTTCAAATATAATTCATATATAGTTATAACATCTTTCATTTTAGTCCCTTGGAGAAAAGCAAAGCATTCTTCAACACAGTTTAGTTACAATTAACGTTATTCTTTGAAAATCGTAACAAGCTTCATTACCAATTCTTACAAGGAAGAATTCTCATTCTTTTTCTTTTGTAATTAATATCTAAGAGACCCTTCCCTGACCTAGTTTCTTCAAATGAGTTGAGACTTTGACTCCCAGCAATTTTATCCCACACGGCACTCTTGGGGAGCTGTTGTTTTCCTAGGACTTGGGAAAAGATTGGTCTAAGCCAGGGGTGTCAAACTCATGGTGTCACGTTGTCATCACATGATGTATTCTGACTTTTTTCCCCTTCACTAAAACAGGGGTGGGCATGGCCAGCGTGTGACACATCTGGCCCGTGGGTAGTGAGTTTGACATCCCTGATCTAAGCTCTTAAAGACAGAATGTTTGTTTTATTCATAGATTTGGATGTAGATCTTGTTTTTTCAAAAAAGGCAGATATAAAAACATTCCAAAGCATATATACCTAGACACCAATATATGAATCTCTCTCTCTCTCTCTCTCTCTCTCTCACACACACACACACACACACAGAGGGAGAAGGAGGGAGAGGGAGAGAGAAAGGGAAGGAGGGAGAATGAGGAGAATGAGGATGAGGATGAGAATGAGAATTTCAATGAAAAGAAAAATAGAAAGTCAAGGGGCTTTAAACAGTGTAGATGTAATGACATCAATTGCCTGGGTTCAACAAAACTCTAAGAGGAAGAGGTATTCAATGTATGGTTCAGTAAAGATCAATGTTTTCAACCAAGTTGAGATCTTACTTGTCCCTTAAAATATAATCCCAAGAGATAATCATTAACTCAGGTTTCTATATACTTGACCACTGAATTCAATGGGAGAAATATCAATAAAGAAAAAATATTACATTCAAACTAAATCATATATGTACATCCCAGAGCAAAATTTCAAATGGATCAATGGTAGAATATCCCAATTTAAAACCTATTTGTCTGAGAGCCAAATATTGTCTGAATATCCTTCAACTTCATCAAATATACTGGCAATTATGGAAGCTGAAGTCCACACATTTTAAACTTGCCAAGATTGAGAAACACTGATATAAATAGTTTACTAGTTATTGACAAACTAGCTGAAATTTGCTTAACATCTTCTTTATATTGAGATTTATTATGATCATAGACCAATACGAGCAGAATACTCCATGAATGAATGGATGAATGAATGAATATTTATTTATTTATTTTTTACATTTATATACCGCCCCATTCCGAAGACTCGGGGCGGTTTACAGCTTATAAGCAAT
>JANHFL010006521.1:20571-32140 GCA_032468155.1 Oxyrhabdium leporinum | reverse complement strand
GAGTATTGCTTATAAAGCTGTAAACCGCCCCGAGTCTTCGGAATGGGGCGGTATATAAATGTAAAAATAAAATAAAAATAAATAAAAAAATATCTTGTTTGATTGTTTCCTAGGCAGCATCTCTTCTCCTCAGCCCCCAAGGTCATCTACACATATTATTATATCAATCCAGACAATAGGTGTCAACACTCATTTAAAGGCTGTTTCCCCCTCCCTCCAAAAAATCTCCTGTACATATAATGTTGGCTACTGAAGGAGATGTGGTCTGATCTTTTCTGTTTCTTTCTTAGCATTTTGTCATTTTTTTTTAAATGTTGTGTAACCAGGGACTCCAACTTACAACAAAGATCTTACAAAAAAGCTCTATCTCATAGAAAAGAGCAGATATTTTATCAGTTATCTCCTACAGTACCTCCAAAAGCAACAGAAGATAAAATTATAGGGATAACATCCCTTCAATCAGCCAACACCCAGATAAGCGGAGATTAACAGTAAAGAATCCAGCAGAAAACAACCGAATCAAGGACTATCAAGGAGAAAACCATACTAACACACACACAAAAACTGGCAGAGCAAGCTACTATACATAAACAGGGAGCAAACCCTCCTTCATAAGCACTAATGATGTTACCTAATTAGGTACTAAACATCTGCAAGCAAAGAGCCAAGCTCAGAGAGCACCAAGGCCTCCATGATTCAACCCTGAGCTACGTATATTCTCTTCTACCAAGTTTCCCCGAAAATAAGAGAGGGTCTTATTTTCTTTTCACCCCTGAAATAGCACATGGCCTTATTTGGGGGGGGGGTTATTATTTTTGAGGTGCAGGAGGCGGCGAGCGTGATCACCTCATGGCTGCTCGGCCCCTTAACCTCGAGCCAAAGCATCACTGGCTTTGCTGTCCCACCTCGCTCTTGCAAAGTGAAATGAAAAGCCTTTTCTCTTGCCGCATGGCCCGCCCGATCTGCAGCAGCTCCTTAAATGAGAAAGCTGGCTGCAAGATGAGGGGAACCAAGAAAAGGCAGCAGAGGTGGGAGAGCAAAGCAAGTGAGTGAACCTTTGCCTGCTGGCTGGCCTCTTTATCCCCCTCGCTCCCGAGGCAGCCCTCTGGAATGGCAGTGACAGCACATGCGGCTGCCTTTTCTCTTGCTGTGCAATCTTTGAGACTGCAGCTCCTAAAGGTAATGGTTCTGTGGCATCAAGGGGGGGAGGCGGCGCGTGGTGGTTGAGACAGCCTTAGTGTGCAAGAGCAAAGCGCAGCTTACCTTTGCGCTGCCCATTCAGCCTTCGTCCTGGTACACTTGTGCCAGCTGGTGGTGCCAAGGCAGCCCTCGGTTTGGAGCTGGAAACTGCGGCCAGAGTCAAGTCCTAGCTTTGCTATCCATTGCAGCTAGGAATCTTAAATAAAGCCAAGAATGAACACCTGTGTTGCAGCCTATCTGGGTGTTAGATAGGCAGGCGGCCTGCAAACTCCGTCGTCTTCTGAGGACCCTGGCCGAAGTTTCGCTCATTGAGGCACCAGGACTCCTAACGGGATGGGATCCTTCAGGAACTTAGCTTGGCCACCTATTAGCTCCAGCCCCATCCTCCACCTCTATGAGTGGTGCGCAGGTTCGGCTGGGCTCCTCGAGAGACGGAGTTTGCAGGAGCCGATCTAGGGGCTGGTTGTAGCACAAACATTCATTCTCAGCTTTGAGATTCCTAGCTGCAATGGGCAGCAAAGCTAGGTTCGTTCCCCAACAACGAGTGAGGCTGCGGCCATGGCGGCGGGACACATTAGGATAGCAACAGCCAGCTGCTCGTCAGCAGGCCACTCTCCTGGCCGGGTCTGGCCACAAGCAGCACCGGCAGGCCATGAGGTGTGCTGCCGGTGTGAAGAACAGAGAGGCTGCGGCGGAGGAACATCCAGCAACAGTGCAACACAGCCGCTTGTCAACTGTTTGCCCCTGTGGCCGTGCACGCGCTTCCAGCCATGCTTCCCAAGACTGTGCACCATGCCGTTGGCCCGGCCACGCTACTGCCACTGGATGTCCCACCACTGCCGCAGCCTCCCTGTTCTTCGCGCCAGCCATGCACCTCATTGCCTGACGGTGCCGCTCATGGCCAGACCTGGCCAGGAGAGCGGCCTGCTGACGAGTGGCTGGCCGGCACTGTCCTGACATGTCCCACTGCCACTGCAGCCTCCCTGTTCTTCACACCGGCGGCAAACCTCGTTGCCTGCTGGGGCCGCTTGGGGCCAGACCCAACCTGGAAAGCGGCCTGCTGAGCGGCTGGCCAGCGCTGTCCTGACGTGTCCCGCCACCGCCGCCTCTCTCATCATTGGACTCGCCAGCTCCAGTGGTTGCAGCTCCATGCCCCTCCCCCAGGTATGGTAAGCCCCGGATCAGGACCCGAGAAGGCTGCAAGTTTGCCTGGTGCTGTGGCAGGGCTGGGTCTGGCAAGAGTGTACAAGAAACACCTCCAGACACCCAGAGAAATAGAACGAGAGGCAGCTCCCAATCAGCTCAGCTGATCCACGGATCCCGATTAAGGGACCCAGCAGCCTTGAGGAGACCAGGGAAGGGGAGTGCTGCCTCCTGTGCTGGCCATGCCCACCCCCTTCACTAGGGCTTATTTTCGGGTGAGGGCATATATTTAGGCCCACCCAAAAAAAACAGGCTTGGCCGTATTTGGGGGGAAACACAGTATGTTAAATGTGTTAATGTATTAATCTGATTGCTGCATTCTATGCTAGATGAACCTGAAGATCAAATATAAAGATATGTTGCTGGCCTTCTCTGCTGGAAAGTGTCTTTTTTATAGTATCATTTCCCAAGCATATCTTCCATAGGGCGACACAAATCAGTCGATTATTAGCCATGATGGCTTGCTCTCCAAAAAAGCATGAGAGAAAGAGAGAGGCGGGGAGGGAGAGCCCTTATACTTCATAAAAAGGCCAGTGACCTTTTTAAGAATCTGTTTCAGGTTCCAATTGGCAGGAATGTGTTCATGCACTGAAATAAAATACAGGTGGTCCTTTTTTTGCTCACAATTTTTCCACAGTTAGGACCAGAACCTCAGTTGCTAAGCAATATAGTTGGTAAGTGAATCATACTCATTTTATGACTTTTTGCCACAATCTTTAAGTGAATCAGTGTAGTTAAGTGAATCACATGGTCATTAAAGAAATCCAGCTTCCCCCCATTGTCTTTGCTTGACAGAAGCCTCCTGTGAAGATCACAAAGGGCAATCACCTGACCCTGGGATGCTGCAACCATTCTAAATACATACACCAGAATATTGTCATTGTCATTGTCATTGTGGGGACATTGCAACAGTTGTAAGTAGGAGGCCCAATTTGAAATCATTTTTTCAGGGTTGTTGTAATTTCAAACCATTAATAAACAAAAGGAAAGAACTGTTACTCGGCGAGTAGGGATTTCAGAGCTAGAGAGACTGTCTTTTATGATCCTGGGGTTCATTAGAAATTTTATTGGCAAAAGGATGCATTGGCGTTCTTAGAATGGGGTTTGGGACAAGTCCCCATTATTATCACAATGGATAGAATACCGAATTGAATGAAAGCAGCATTTCAACCTTTCACCCATGTAAATGAATCTGGAAACCCTCTTGCCTCTTCCCTTATATGAGATTGGCTGAATCCAGTCATTTTATACCTAAACATAAATCCTTGACATTAATGCAGACCATTTTTCCTAGTACAGATGACACTAAAGTAGATTCTCTTCTAGATCACAAGAAACAGCCTTTTAAATGCTTTTCTTGACATCCAGACCGAACATGCATTTTATCTTGAATTACTGTCCTACCCTTGGACACTTAGTGTAGGTTAAAAATAAAATGACAATTCCGGTTAGAAAAATTGGATTTGAAAACATATTTGAGGTCTGTTAGTTAAGGAGTGTCTTCACCCTCACAAGCTCCAGAATGCAGCATTCAGATATTTGGCCCAAAAGGCAAAGTTCTTAAAACCAATCTTGATGTTTTGAGCTGTGGTAAACTAACAAACCATAGACTGCTGTTTGGCTTTACTCTGCTGACTGTGGTCCTCAGTTCCAGTACAGATTAATTTCCTAGGAAATGCAAGCACTTTGTTGCCAAGATCCATGACCTTCTCATCGGCCCTGCTGAGAAATGATAATATAAATATAGACAAGTTTGGCCTGTCAATTGAAGGGATATCTGGAAGGTCAGATGAGAAAATGTTGTTGGGAATATGTGACTCTCTTGGTCAGTAGATTTTGTTGTACTTAAAAAGTTTCTTCAGAAGCATTGTAACATTTTTCTAAATGCTCCTTTCTGTGAAAGACAACTGCATTTTTCAACTAAGTCCTTGACCTTGGCACTGATAAATGATACAAGGGGTAGGATTAGAGTACAAAGCATAACTAGCTCAAGACATTTAGCTGGCAGAAACAGGTTTAGAAAAACATCTTCTCTCTGTTCAGTATGCAGATGCTAACTGGCCTAATAGGTGATAAAACAGCATGGCAATAGGGAAGCAAAATGTGACAGGAATACTCTACTCTGCTTTCCCATAGTATGCAACGTTTTAGAAAATTTGGAGGAACAGTTCAGACTTCTCACTTTCTCAGCTTCAATAATATGGCTTCAGCTTCCAGTTGCTGATCATGCATAGTGATAGCCAGTCCTATGATGAAGATATAAAGGATTTTCAGCTTATTTCCATTATGAAGTTAATGAAATAATGCTGGAAGGATAGTCAATGAAGGGGAAATATTTTGTTTGGTCCTAAATCTGCAAATGTAGAGATACTGGAAATGTATTGAGCTCATTAAAGTTATAAACCAGAAATTGAGGTTCTACTAAGGGGAAAAGATGGGGGAGGGGGTGTTTATTTACTGGAAAAAGCTATGGTTATGTGAAGAGATAAATATCCTTCTGGTTACTCCTCTTTTGTAAGGTTTTGTTTTCCTGTTAATATGGTAAATATAATTTTAGAAACAAGAACTAGGGATACATTTTGTACGTCATGCTCTGTCTTTCTACTCCCTATCAGAAATTATCAAGTTTCTGGTTAACCAACAATAATCTAAAGCTTCTGGTATTATGGAAGGAAATGAGAGAGCTTCTAAATTATGGTAATTTATCCAAAATCCAGAAAGAAGTGCTAAACAGCAGAATGGAGACCATGGATGGCATCTTTCTTCCCAGCTAAAATGACCTTGGAAAAGATGGGAAAGCAACAGAACGATCCAACTCAGTTGACCAATGTTCTCAATTTCCAGAACAAAGAAGAAGGCATAAAGATAATAATTCTCCTCATATAACATTTTTTTCATAAACATACTACTTCTGACCACTATTAAACCCAAGATTATTGCTTTGGGAAATAATTGAGGACTGGTGTATTGTTGTATGTGAAACTATCTAATTTAACTGTTGAGGACAATCAGATTATAAAAAACATGCTTTGGATCATGGGATAGTATTTTTTTCCCGGCTGATGGAAATATTTCAGTACATCCTACAAAATATTGAAACTGTCTCTGAAAAAGAGAGACAAAGATTATTTTTCTAGCCCTGGTCCAGTTTATTGATTTAAAGTTACAAGGTGTAGGATAGCATGTGTAGGACTGATAATCAAAAAGGAGCAGAAACTCTTTGGTAATGCAGGGATCGTTGTAGAGCAGCTGGAACTCATTCCATATGTGTACGAAAATGTTGCTGCTGACATTCTGATGGGGCAAAACTTAAGAGCTACAGTCTTTGCCTTTCTTTCAGATGGGAAATAGCTGGGGAAAGGGTAAGAACCACCAAATAAAAACTACTAACTAAATCACACCTATCAACTCTAGGACACATCAAATGGATAAATTACTTCACACTCTTAGTTCTGCTAAGAGATCCTCATATATAACTCCATCTTCTCATTTCTCTCTCTGAAATGGTTTTTAATTTTTAAGTGTACAAAGATGCATAGAATTTGGGATACTGGGGAATATTAACTGCCTAGTTTACATTTGCAAGAGCAAGTCTGCCTATTGTTCAAGAGCTGTGCTTTGCCTTAATGGCAGTCCTCAACTTACAACCATTTGTTTAGCAACTGTTCAAAGTTACAAGAGCGCTGAAAAAAAATCATTTACACAAATCCTTGCACTTATGACTGGCACAGCTTCCCCATAATTCTGTGATCAAAATTTGGGCACTTGGCAACAGCAGGTATTTGTGGTAGATGCAGCTTTCCATGGTCACATGATTATAATTTGAAACCTTTCCAGAGGCCTTCTGACAAAAAAAAGTCAATGGGCGAAGCCAGATTCACTTAATGACCATGGATAAAGTCATAAAACTGGGCGTGACTCACTTAACTTCATCAATTAGCAACAGAAGACCTGGTCCCCAATTATGGTCATAAGTCAAGGATTACCTATACTTCCAGGTAGTTTCTCTTTTCCTCTTGAAATATCATGAAACCCCTGTGAAGCCATAAAAATCTTGTGCATTATGTAGCTTTCTTTAACTGGGCCAGGTTTAACTATTCCAAAGCTTGGCAAAAATCTGATTTCTAATAGTATTAACATTAACATAAAAACTGTCATTTTGATGCAAAATAAACATCTTATACTATGTAGATGGAATGTTTGCATAACATGCACATTGAGTTTTAAACTTCTCTTAGAAGGAAGTTGAATTGCTAAGTGGACATAATCTATCTTTAGCATGGTATTTTCACACTAAATAGGAAGAAGAGTCAATGTTTATTTCCTTCCTACTGACGAGGTCTGCATTAATTAATGCTAGTGCAATTCACCTTCATACATATTAAAATGTTCACTTATCACATAACGTGTTCACTTTCAAATGAGTGCCTTTTGCACATGGTGTCATATCCTACAATTTGTTATGTATATACTGGAGACTTCAGGGTTGTCAGACTATAAAACAAGAATAAACATCATTTTAGATAAGAGGACACATATGGGACTTTTTAACAAAAGTTTTTGTAACACGTAAACAGCAACAAAATGACTACAGTGTAAAAAATTTGCTTGCACATAAAGTAATTCTTATAATGGGCACGGCCAGTCTGAGTTACCAAATAGGGGAGAAGAGGGGACATTTTCTAAAAGTTGCCTATGGAATATATGGGACCCTGAAGAATTCTTGTAAATGGAGTTGACACAAGAGTAGCATTTGATTATTTGATTATGAATAGCCAAAAGGTCCAAGGGCTATATAGTACAAGAGGGTGTCACAGTGAAATTGTCAGGCAAAAGCATAGCCAGATCCAGGGACCAAGAAATACCAAGTTCTAGACTAAGTCCAGTCCAGAACTTATAACACTACAATGTTCCTAGACTCCTAGGCAAAGGTTTCCAAGAAGTCAAGTAAGGAACAAATCAAAGCACACCATACTACAGGAATAAGAGCCAGTTTGGTTGCAATGGTCTATGTGGCCACTAAAGCAAGCAATAAATAGCTTGTCCCTCTCCCAATACTTCACACAGATAATAGCTTAGTAAAATAGACCACCATTTCTTGTTATTAAAGCACAGGATTGCAATCAGAATTTAAACTGATTAAATTACACATGTTGACTTTTAAGTTATTGTCTCAAGCTGCTCTTGCTTGCAAAATATATACAAGCGTACTTTCTGAATTAGGCAACATTTGGTTTCTTTGGTAGGTAAGGAATAAAGCAAGCAGAACCAGCTTGGATGGAATTGCTCATTTCTAGCTCATGTTTCATTCTTGACTATGCTGCTGCTATCCTTCATCCTTTTAAACTTCCAGCCAAATCCCTCTAAAGGCTGAGTAGGGAGGCACCCTATCCTAGGAAAACCTTAACAATCGGATATCATGAAGTAGAATCAAAATCATACTACTGGGTTTCTAATGAAATGATTTTTCTGACTGTTGGGTACTTTCTATTGACAGGTAGATGGGAAACAATCCGAATAGGAATTACCACATGAGGATTGTCCATGTATCTGAATTATCATCACTGTCTCCAAAGCTTTAAAAATGTTCTGCCTAACTCTGTGTTCTCAAAAACAATGATTTTCCAGTTAGTTTGGAGACAGTTGATATCTATAAAGCTTGTTACATAAGCTAGAAATTCCTAAGCAATAATGAGAAAAATAGATTTAAGGGAATTAGAGCAACGACAGATTCCAGACAATAGTTGCTTGTTTGGGAATTTATGACCAGAACTTAATAAACAAGTTGGAAAACAGAGTATCATACTATGTAGGGTATATGATAGTACAAGTACAACAAATAGGACTCAAAATGCAAAAACAAACGGAATGTATACTGCCAAGAGCATCCAGTAAGTAAAGGAGGCAGGAAATGGATACCTTACTGGAATAACATTGGGATATTTTTTTAGTCCAAGGAGGGTAACTGCTACAGTATTGGGACTGGACAAGGAATACAGGAAAAAAATATAAAAATCATGAGATGTTTGTAGCACCTTCCGTGTGTAACCAACAGAATTAAAGTTACATCACAGTATGCAATTGCAAGCTGAAGTGACTTATAGGCAATGTAGGTGGCAACAACCTTTGAGAGCTATGCAAAAGAGGGAACTTCAAGCACTGTAGCTGTGCAACAAATGTAACTACAAAGGAAGGTCCCCAGTTGAATTCACTCATCCCAGTTGCAGCTTTAGTGCAGCCTTCCCCAACCTGGCACTTTCCAGAGGTGGCTCAGCTCCCATGATTCTGACTGAGGGAGCTGTACTTCACCATGCTTAGAGGAACCAACCTGGGAAGCCTCATAGATAATGTTAGCTATACAATTATTAAAATCTAGCAAAAAACTGAAATAAATACTGGCAAGACATGCAATCTTTAGTTTTCAGTTAGGTCATGCATAACTATTTGCTCTGGCTTCTTGTACTAAGTTTCAGTCAACTTCTAAATTGCTTCTAGAGAAGCATCAAAAAAGGGAGAAATGAAACCTAGTCCTTACATATATATATCCTTAGACCAGAGAGAAGGCTACTCTCTCCAAGAAACTTGACCAGTTCAAAATCTTTGGAAGGATGCAGCCAAGATTGGGGGAAAAGCACAGACAGCCTATAAGTCTCCAGGTTTGATGTACCTGGAAAAGTAATTTAGGAATTTATTTCGACTAGTTTACTTAACATAACAAATACCTGCAGCAAATAAAATCTTAAGATACAATTAGGGCCCCCAAAAAGGCAGATTAGGGTGCCAAGCATTTCCAGAAGGGGATCTGCTCCCATTAATTTCGATTTTTCACATGTTTAAAAATTGGGAAGCTGATATGCTGAAAATAAAACATTGAGAATTTTACCTTTCAATAGCGGCAAATATCTGTAGCTCAGGTGTAGGATGAGGGTGAAGGTTGGTTCTCAGAGCTTGTGGGTTGGTTTCCGAACATTTCGTTACCTGGTTAGCTAACATCTTCAGTGGACATTAGGGGATATGTCAGTGTTCTTCTGTTTATAAGAGCTTCAGGTGTGGGTGTGTCAACTGAGGTTCTTGTGACTCATCACAAGACCCATTACAAGAACCTTACTTGATTGACACACCCATTACCTGAACCCCTTATAAACAGAAGAACACTGACACTGACATCCCCCTGCTGAAGATATTACCTGGTAATGAAACATTCGGAAACAAGTTTGGAGATCGAACCTTCACCCTCAATTACATTTTACCTCCAGGAGTGCTTTCCTGCTCCCAAGTTTCTTAAAAAGTAAGTGTGGCTATAAGGAGGAAAGTCAATGTAGAAATGAGAAGAGTCCAGTAGAAGTAGGCTAGGAGGAATATCAGGTAACATTGGTAAATCAATGCTTTATAACTAGTCAGATCCACCATGAGAGCCATCTTCTGAATGGATAAAGCCTTTTCAGCTGCTACTTAGTTGGAATTGCAAGTGAAACAATACTTCAGCAACACACTCAACATAGCAGCTGTGTTCATAATCCCAAAAGAATCATGAACCCCTGAACCTTTCCCTGATAAAGCCTATCTGAACAATTATTTGAAATTACAACTACGTACATTGTTTGAAGAATAATTTGGAGTTCCACAAGTTGGGGTGACAAAAGAACAAATCAAAAATCAAATCCAGACATACTGAAAGAAAGGAGATTCATGTTATTCCCAAGAACAAAAAGATTGGGTAGCTACTGAGGAAATAGAGTCCAGAGACATGGTTTTATAGGGGGACTGGTCCTGGTATGAACTGGGGGGAGGGGGTTGTGTACATGCAGGTTTTAGTGTGTCCTTCCTAGGAAGATGTACAAATTGGGATGCTCTTTCCAGGGCTTTGATCCTGAGGTGCATGTGAAATCCGGAAAGGAAGCTTACCCTCAGATATGTAGATTCCCCCCCTGGTGTCTCCCTTTATCATGGGGGGATTCCTGCCTCCCCATGAAGCCAGTGAGATGCTAAAAGCAGGGAGTAGCAGATCAGAGGCCCTTTTAACTTCTAGCAATGTTTTTAGGATTCCTTGGAAATCAATAAGAAAATAAAAGGCAGATTTTTCTGTTATGTGAGGCTCAAATAGTACAGGCACCTCCAATTTTTTCAACTAGCCTGTTCTTCCCCAACCAAGCCAGAATTTGTGTGGTCTGGCCTATAAACATCCCTTGGGCCAGCCTGCTGTTCAGCAAGGATAAAATTTGTTGGCTCCAGAATCTTCTGCAAGGAACACACTAAACCTCTGTCTCTCTTCCCCCAGATCCTCCTTTTTTGTAAGGAAGATGCCAGCTGAAAACATCTGTTCCCTCTTTCAGTATCTTCCTTTATTTGTAAAACCTTTTGCTCTTTGCTCCATTTATGTTTGATTCTGTGAAAATATAGTGCAATATAAAGAGTTAATTAATTAAGGAGGTGTTAATTAGTGGTACATTATTAGTTGCAGTAAGTCCTCCCCCCAAATATTGAGATTTATTAATGCTATCAAATTCCATTTAATTGCAGATCAAATCACTTCCTCCATGATTTGCTATAAGCATGTTATCCATTACCAAACATACTTCCCCCCCCCCACCTATGAACCTCCTTTGTCCACTTCCTGTCCCAGTTCAGAAGATAGCCAGATTCCTTTTAGGACATTAATAAAGCAGAATAGAATAGAATAACAGTTGGAAGGGACCTTGTTGGTCATCTAGTCCAATCCCCTGCCCAAGCAGGAAACCCTACACCATTATTGACAGATGGCAGTCCAGTCTCTTCTTGAAAAGCTTCCAGTGATGAAGCTCCCACAATTTCTGAAGGCAACCTGTTCCATCGGTTGATTGTTCTCACTGTCGGAAAATTTCTCCTTGTTTAAATAAAGCAATTCATTCCCTTCGAATGCTATTTTCATTTGCAGTGTATGTGCAGTGTGTTAGCTGCACCAAGCCAGAGCTGTGCAAATAATAATCATACCGTTAATTGGACATTAACAATCGGGCTTAAAGGAGGATTCCTTTCCAAAAGGGCCCGATGAAGCGAGCGCGGTCTCTTTGCGCACCTAGAACCGTGTATGTTATTTCAGCCCATCGTATTATCTACAAACTAGCCGTTCCGAAGGGACGCTTCGATCTCCACAGACCCGACTCCGGGGCCCCTTTCCCCTCACGGT
>JANHFL010006521.1:7262-19076 GCA_032468155.1 Oxyrhabdium leporinum | reverse complement strand
CAATTTGGGGGGGGGGGGGCGGGGCGGTGTGGGGGGGAATTTCCCAGCGCTTTTTGTTTTCCTGTATGCTTTTCTGATGTGCTCTGTGTGTGTACGTGTGTGTGTGGGAGAGGTGTTGGGGAGGGGGATTTTTCACCCCACACTCTTTATTTTATCTTGTGTTCGGAACAGAGTTGGGCAATGACCCAAGATCTGAACTTAAATAAACAAGCCCGAGTCCTGGGTATGATTGCGGTGACCATATTTTCTTTAAAATAAGAATAAAGGACGAGCCTGAAACACAGTCTGGGGGTGAAGGGAGGGAGGTTCATAAGGATTTGATACGGTAATCTTTTAGGTTGATAACTTTACGAAGGGAAATTCGAGAGCCCAGGAAGGAAAGGAAAACTTGACAAAAGCGTATTCTAATCACGTCTAAATAGTGTGATTAGGTTCGAAGTTACGACAAGCAAGTAGTAAAAAGTGTTTCTGTAATCCGCATTAAAAGGCACCGTTTGTACAGTAAAAAATAAATGACTAAAATAAAGGAGGAAAGTAATTTTTTTGAAAAATCTAAAGGAAGGCTTTTGAAATAAAAGACTGTCCTTTACCTACATGGGGCCACTCTAGATTTGATTTGTCGTAGGCTTGTGGTAGGCTTGGAAGGAACAATTTATGCTGAATACTGAAGTTATCCTCAGTTCATTTCTCCTTTCCTGACATCCTTACAACATCTGTTCTGTAAGATAAAGCAAAATAAACTGTAGGTCGTCCTTTATTTGCAACCATTCATTTAGTGATAGCTGGAAGTTTCAACAGTGCTGAAAGAAGTGACCCTTCCTCGCACTTAGGTGCTTGGCAATCAGCATGTATTTACAATTGTTGCAGTGTCCAGGGGTTGCGAGATTGCCATTTGTGACCTTGCCAGCTGGCTTCCAATAAAGTCAATCGGGGAAGAAAAATTTGCTTAGTGACCATGTGATTCATGGTCATATGGCAAAAAAAGGTTGTAAAATTGGACGAGACTCAGTTAACTGCCGTGCTTAGCAACAGAAATTCTGGCCTCAATTGTGATTGATAGTTGAGGTTTTACCTGTAGTCATTTGTCCCAAATGAATTCTTTCATGGCTATAGTCCTGCCTATCTTTCTATCCTCCTAAACTGCTTTAAAATTCTAATCTCTGGATTGTAGTGATCTGCTTTTTTGTATCTGTATGGTCTTTTACAAATGGAAACCTCGACTTGGGGCTGTATCTCATAGGACCACATGGAATAATGCATAATTAGATGTACGCGCTGCAGTGTACAGGTAATCCTGAACTTATGACCAGTTGACTCAAAATTTCCATTGCAAAGCAAGGCAGTTAAGTGGGTTTTGCCCCATTTTTTGCCATAGTTAAGTGAATCACTGCAGTTGTTCAGTGAGTCATGCAGTCATTAAAGGAATCTGGGTTCCCCATTGACTTTGCTTGTCAGAAGCAGTGGGGAAAGTTACAAATGGTGATCACATAACCCTGGGAGAGTACAACTGTTATAAATACATGCCAGTTGTCAAGTGCCCGAATTTTGATCTCATGACCATGGGGATGCTGCATTGGCCGTAAGGGTGAAAACTGGTTTTTCAGGGCCATTGTAACTTTGAACCATCACTGAATGAATGGTTGTAAGTTGAGGACTACCTGTAGTATATATAAAGTCTGGGTGTTGGAGAAAAGATGTCTAGAATTCTTCTCAAGATTCAGTGTTCCGTGTTTAGGAAGTTTTTTTGTGTATGTCTATGTGTGTGCTGAACATCTGCTCATTCTTCCCAATTGTATAAGCTTTATCATAAAGAGTTATGATGTAGTTCTGTACAATGTTTATATCATCTGTACTTCACACTATTTAAAGTCCAATACTATAATTGCACTTACCATAATTGTATCTTTGTTTACCTTTGTTTGTCTTCTCTCCTTTTCTTCTGTCTCCCACCCTTTTTCAGTTAAATTGGTTTATAAAAAATTATGTATTTTTTTTACATCAATATAAGAAAAGTTACAAGTAAATAGCTACTATGTATTGTAATTCACAAAGAGTTTGGTAATTGGCAATACTGTATATAATAGCTACCAATTGTAATAAACTTTCAAGCACTAATTATAACTGAACAGTTCTGTTTATTTTAAGTAATAGTTAAACTGCATCTTATGGGGAGAGTTTGTGTGCCCAATAAGGGAAATTCCACAGAAGAATGTAGTGCTGTCACATATGTGAGCATAATTTCCTACATGCACATTTCTTGGCAAATTTGAGTTGTATGTTGAGTACTCTTGAAAACATGATATTCCCAGATGTCTGTTTTGATGTCTGTTAACCTTCTTAAGTTAACACTTTTCTATAAATAGTAGTAGAAAGGAGCAGGAGCAACCAGAACAATGTTCTTAAGGAAATTCCTCAATTGCTGTCAAACACATACAAGGAAGCCTTTATTGTTATTGTTTTCCTGTTTCATATAACATCTTGCTACTTTTTCACAGAAATTATAAAATACCTAGTATCTTTTGCCAAGTCACTTTTCTTTTCCACTTGAATGCTTGCAAATGTAAATATTTAGGAAAGGGAGGTATCTTATAGTCAATATCAGAAAAGAAGTATTGGCAATCAAACATTGCAACATGGGGTTGGCTTCTAAAAATAATTGGAATAAATTTCATGTACCTTTTTTTTTAATTGAGATTAGACTAGACTACTAGTCTTAGCATCCCCATGCCACATCCAGCATTCTCTGCTAACTATAAGAACATCAGTCAATGTTGGCACATTTTAGCCAGTATGCCACAAATGAAATTAAAAAGAAGCCCGGCGTACTCATGCCAACAGGAAGGGCCTACTTCGGATTCCATCACTCAAAAAATTCCATCTGTCCGGATCTACAAGAAAAGTCTTGTCTGTGCAGCTCCCATCCTTTGAAGGATCTTGCCCTCCCCACCCTCCTATTCTTCCACAAGAGCCTAAAGACCTGGCTCTGCTGATTGGCTTGAATGGGGCCAAAGAGGGGAGTTTCACACTGGAGGTAGCTGCTAGCTTGATGGCAGATCCACCTCTATTCTCTGCGCTCTATCCATCCATCTTTTTTTTTAATAACCATATACTGTAGTTGTATGTCTTGTTGTATTCTTTTTCATTGTTCATTTTATTGCTCTGTTACCTCTTGTTCATTCTCTTTTCATTTCTTTTTATTGTTGTAAGCCTCCTAGAGTAGCCCCACAGTGAGATAGGCAACAAATAAATTTAACAAATAAATATTCAGTCTGTTCTATGCAAGGTATCTAATTTAGCAATACTGTAACCTTTTTACAACCTTGTAGCCCCTCTTCAAAATAACCTTATAAACCAACAAACCTCATTTAATGTATTTATGGATAAATGTATAAGAAATTGCTGTTAAGTTGGAAGTATTCAGTTTAGGAATGTGTGTATCTTTTGTATAATTATGCAATCTTGGCTGACAATTTGCAGCATATTTTAAACCATATAATGCGGTGGGAAATATTTTTGATGCAATTGTATTATGAATAATGGAGATATGTCTAAATATTGCTGCAATATTTATTGAAGTTGAGAAATTGGGAGGAGAATTATAAGAGAAATAGTAAAGAGAACACCTGAATTGCGGTGTGAAGATCCTCAGAAAGAAAGGAACAAAATGTAATGACAGCATCAGTGGATTAATGTAGTGAAAACAATGGTGGTTTGCAAGGGTGGATAGAAATAAAGAGTTGTCATGCAAACTAGGTTTAGCGATATTTTAATTGCTTACTATTCTTTTCTGTGCTTTTGATAAAAGTTGCTGGCCCTGGATGGGACTGGCATTTTCTCTAGACAGACTCTTGATTTGCATGTAAGAAGCTTCTGCTAGTTATTTAACTGCTCACACTGCAGGAAGTACTAGTTTGCCATGAATCGAGAATGTCATATCTCTTAAATAATGGCAAAAGATTCAGTTGTAAACTTGAAGCATTCTGACCTATATCATATCTCTTGGAAGAACTTTATTAGAGAATAATTCTACTTCACCAAACTTTATGATTTATTTAATTATAATTAAATATGAATTTATATGAATTAACATAGCAATTGGGGAAGGGGCTGCTGTTATTTGCAATTGTTTTTATTAAACTGTATATGTCAGTACCTTATCCAACTTAGGTCACTTATATAATTTACATATAGCCCTTGGCTTGCAACCACAACTGAGCCAAAAATGTCTGTTGCTAAGTGAAACACATAAGTGAATTTTGGCCTATTTTACGACCTTTTTTGCCACACTTGTTAAGTGAATTACTGCAATTGTTACTTTAGGAACAGAGTTGTTAAGTGAATGTGGCTTCTCCATTGACTTTGCTTGTCAGAAGGTTGGAAAAGGTGATCACGTGAGCCAGGACACTACAACCATCATAAATATGAATGAGTTGGCAAGTATCTGAATTTTGATCATGTGATCATAGAGATGCTGCATGTGAAAAATGGTCATGTCACTTTTTTCAAGTGCAATTGTAACTATCAGCAGTTGTTAAATAAACTGTGGTAATCAATGTCAACAGGAAAAAAAATGAAATTCCATATTTTGGCACAAATTCAAAAATACATTCAAATCTCTGTATCAAAGGATACAATAACAACAAGCCCATCTCAGTCAGTGACTATGTGGCTTACAGTTCAAAAAATATATAGTTTTTATAATCTGTAAATTATTTAAAAAAATATTGAAATACTAGAAATGTTTTAAAACAAAAAAATAGAAACATCCAAATGAAAAACATAGCAGCTTAGATAATTGATGCAAATGGTTTATAGAACATAGAAATTTGGTCTATTTCTTGCAAAGTCTGTTGAATTGAAACTTTACAGTAATGTAGCTGAAATATCCTAGATTAACAAATCCATGTAGCTAAGGATGCAATAGAATATTAACTGTTTCTTATGGGCTTATTAATTCAGTAAAAGGTTTACTTATTGAACATAACCTCATTATGTTGGCAGAGTAAAATGGATAAGGGGCATTTGTTCATATGATGTGGGTTTGTTCTGTTATTGCCCTGCTTTGATTCGCAGACATTTGAATATATTTTTGAATTTATGCCAAAATATGGAATTTCATTTTTTTCTGTTTTCCGCAAAAAGTCCAAAAGGAGACTTTCAGTTAGCACTAAAATTAGTGCCTTTTCTCTAATCAAGGCTGTCGAGTTCACCATCTCTGCCAATTATCATATATAAGAACAAAGTACCATATCATTTTTCCAATTTTTATCCATCAACCCTATCAGAAATATCTCTGGTTTTGACTGTACATTTATCTTTTTTAAAGGTTTTCTGAATATATGTGTTCAATCCAGAATTCTTTAGCTTTTTTACAGGTTACCAAAAATGATGAAAAGTCCCTTCTTGAAGTTTACATTTCTAGAACATACTTGAAATACCCTTCTCGCAGTTAGAGACTACTGTGATTGACTTATCTGTATTGCAAGCGGGAAAACTCAAATAAAGGAGAATATTTGTAGCTCAGGGTTGAAATGAGGGGTCCTTGGTGCTCTCTGAGCTTGCTTGTTTTCTTGTTGACGTTTCATTACTTAAAGTAGGTAAGTAACATCAGTGTTAGTAAGGAGTAGGGTTTTCCCTCAATTTATATTCTAGTGGCTTGCCTGAGTGTTAGTGGGGGTGGTCCTAAAGATTCTTTGGTTGAGCTGTTCACTGTTGGCTCTTTGGCAGTTTCTTGACTATTGTTTATTTGATTGTTGGTCTCTGTTAACCTTGCAGTTAATCTATGCTGATCTGAGTGCTGATTGCCGGTGGAGTATGGGTGATAACAACTCACCCCCCTCCAACACTGGCAAGGCAAGCCACCAGAATACAAACTGACAGCAAACACCTTTCCTTAATAGCACTGATGATGTTTGGATAATGAAATTTCTGCAAGAAAACAAACAAGCTCAGAGAGCACCAACGACACCTCAGAAAACTCAAAGCTTTACAAGTTGTAGTTAGAAGGCAAGTGCCAGCAGGTGTCAGCAAGGTGTCAGTGAAAATACACTCCACTATAAATAGGCTAACCCGGTTACAATATTCTGATATATAGTCCCAACCAATCCAGTTGGTTAGAATTTTTAAAAAAAGAGCATTATGGGAAAACAAAGTCCAAGAAAAGTCATGGTTTTAACAACAGATACACAAGAAAAATTAAACTTTTCTTTTAGATTTAAAAGGAAATCTTCCCTTTTTTGTTATTAACTTTCAGATATGTATAAATTACAGGTCGTAACCAGCACTCATTCATTGTAATTTTGAACGGTCACTGAATGAGTGGTTCTTATCTAAGGGCTTCCTGTGTTTTGCGTGTGCGTTTGATTTTGACTGAACTTTCTATCATGCTTAAAATAGATGAACTTACCTACTAGGGGATACAGTACCTGCATAAAAATAAATGACTCATTCACCATTGTATAAAGAGGTTGCATAAATGTGTTTTACAGTGACTTGGATCAAAATGTTTTCAAAATGGGGCATGTCAATGCAAGGTGTCTACATTCTCCTGAGCATTTACTACTTTGGAGGTAAGTCTGTAATGATGAATTATAGCACTGGTGAACGAGACTGTGATTTAATATGGTGTTTAAATTACATTAGTGATTTTGAGTATTAGTTTGAAACTTAGGTTATAGAACAAGAACGTATGTATAAACAAAATTCTGTATAGGTTCAGAGTTTTCTACTCTGATGTGCTAGTTATTTGTGGATTGAAACCTTTTCAATAAATACTAATTCAAATTTATTGAGACGGAGTCAAATAAAACAGCAGCAGATTAATAATTGAATTAAAGGACACTAACTGACTTATGACTTGGATTTAGCAAGGGAACAATAAAAGAATTAGGGTTCCAAGGGTGATAGGGGACTAACCAGACAGGTTGGTTTAAGCCCATGAGGTTCTAGTTCTTAACTTTATTTGGTCCCCCAAATTAAGAACAATCTCATTGTCATGTTTTGATGAGCCGCCAACAGCACTGATATGACGGCATTTGCAGAAAATACCACTGAAAATCTGCATCTTCCCTGCGCAGATTTGATCAAGTGATGTTTTAGCTCCGTCTTTCTCTGCTACACTTACCTCAGTGTCAGTAGGTCTACTCATTTTAAGATGTTTGCTCTGGTTATCTCAAAGGAAATATAACGCTTCTATGCAGTTGGTTCATTACACTCTTTAATTTCTGGTCCTATTCTAATTCTATAATAATAAAACTATACTATTCTAGTTCTAGAAGAACTTGTTCCTAGAAAACATTAATTCCTAGCATAATGCTAAAATTTAAATAGACATTAATACAAATAGCAGTTATCAAGCTTCTTTTGAATTTAAAGCCTAAAATAAATCAATAAAAGCCTAAAACTCAACAATTTGTGAGGGGAATGTTCTGTTTCTCCACCAGACCATGTAAAATTTCTGGTCGTTTATGTTTTGAGAGCGACTAGTAATTTATGCCAGACATCACACTGTCCCCCCCAAGAGAGAAGTTGACTTTTCTAGTGTAGTTTTGAGAAGACTGTTGCTGTTTTCTATCTTATTTGTTGTTTATAGCAATAATAAGTATGTTCACCAGTGGAAAAGAAAATGTAATCATTTCTCTCAGTTTCAGATGGGATTCTGAACATGTGTGGATATATCGTCCCAGAGTCACCAGTAGTATTGTCCATTGGTTCCAATTTTACAGCATTTTGCATTCTCCATTATTGTTCTTACGGCAAAATTCGTGCTGAGCAAGTTATCTGGAAAACAAAATCAACAGTGGTCCCTAACGAACAATATAGCATAATAAATGAAACTGTTTCTAGTGTAACATTCAATGATACTAGTACATTGGTTTCTCCTCTGACTTGCAACATTTTAGTACCTGGCGGTTTGGTACAGAACATCTATGGAATTCAAATTCAACTGGGCTGTAAGTCATATCCTTTAATTTTTCTGTGGCTGGGAATGTGGAGAAAATTCTAATGCTAAGATATATTAAATTACTTATCTTTTAAAGATCTTCCCATTGCATGTTCTTACATTCTAGTTATACTTGAATTCAAAAGAGGACAAATCAGTATAACAAATATTCTGGCAAATGTAATGAGAAAGGCTAAATCATTTTTCACTCATTTAAGTACCCTATAAAAATGAAAATATGTTTGCCTATTTACACAATTTGAGTGTATTTTCTGAGAAAGTATGTTTACATTTTTAAAAATGTAGAATTTTCAAGTTGTTCTAAGCTGAAAAAGATTGAAATATTAGTAAGGTACAAAAGCGTTTGTGGTTAGATGAGCATGCAATTATTTTCTTGTTTATAATTGTTAATGAAAAAAAATGCAATTTAATATTTTAAACACATGGACAATGTCCATATATTTGCTGTCATTACTCTGATTCAGTTGTGGCATTAGATGTGCTGGGCTTAACATTAATGAAAAGATGCTCATGCAAGAAAATATAAAGAAGGGAGTCTGGCAAGTAGTTCCTTGTTGGATTGGATCAAAGTCCCAGCTGTGATCTTTGATATAGGAGAAAGGAATGGGACTTGGGAATTGCAGAGTATCCATAATATTCCAGGCCATGCTGTTTATAGAAGTGACTTTAAGCATTCCACAGAAGCTTGACAAGGGTAAATGAAGGAAGAGGGACAGAAAATGTATTTGCACGAATCCGTTCGTTGTCACAATTTTGGACTAGCTTTTAATATATTTTTTGTTTGTTTGTTTGTTTGTTTTGCAGTTCCTCCCGAGAAGCCTACAAACTTAAGCTGCATTGTGATTCAGATAGAAGTAGCATCCTTTATTAATAGATGTTCGTGGGAACCTGGAAGAGATACATTATTGGACACTAATTATTCTTTAAAGCATAGGTGGTAAATATACTTTAAAATGAGCCACTTAATTTTTTAATGTGTTTGATTAATTTTAAAGGAACTCCTGACCTTTTCAAATTAATGGTTTTATATTGCAAATCTGAAATATTTTATGCAGCTACAAATTGTGGGATCAGTTTCCCTGTGAACTGTAAGGAGTTCTAACAGTTTGTTCCAAAAAATGTTTCGATTTAAGTAAAGGAGTACTTAATTCAGTTTTAAGCTCACTTCTTACACTAGAGTAAATTTCATTTCTGTGATATTTGCTTGTGATTAATTATGTCTCAGATTATGTGAGTGTCCTTGTAGATACTATGTCATCAAGATATTAATACATTAATGTATCAAAACATGTTTCTTTTCTTTATGTAGGCCAACTACAGTACATCCTGATTGTATACCTCAAGATAGTAATAATTCTTGTACCATTTCTGTTGTCGTCTTTTTTGTCACCTTGGAAGTGTGGGTACAAGCCAGAAATGAGCTTGGAGTAGCTGAATCTGACCACATTGAATTTGATCCCATAAATCATGGTAACTATGCTCCTTTCCATTAATGAATGTTAAAGAACTCTCATTAATTCTTTCACTAACATTTGAAATTTCTTCCTCCCCCCACAAATAGTCTGAATTTGAAGAAGAATATGACTCAAAGCATATGAGCCTGTGTTACATAACATTTGTCAACAGATCCTTATAGTACCTGAATGTTTTTCCTAGGCTCATGAGGCTTCATCTAATCTAAAAAAAAAGGCATTTGGTTAAATGAATTGTCAGCAGGGGCAATGAGCACATTCATGCATGCTCCAAATCTTAAAATGTCAAGAAGTATATAACTCTAAATGCAGAACGTTGGGGTCGAAATTAATTGAATATACTCAACAATAAAACATTTTTCTCCCTTTGTTCCTAGTGAAACCACTGCCTCCACACAAACTGTCCCTCAATTCAGGAGAATTTCCTAGAATCCTAAAGCTATCATGGGAAAATAGATTTAAAGAAACTCAACAATCCTTGAAATATAAAATTCAATATAAGATCTTGAACAGCAATGATTGGAATGAGGTAATCCTATAGCTATTTTTTATTATGACAATTTCTGTTTTACTATACAGATAGCCCTCAACTAGCAACTGATCAGTTAGCTACTGTTCAAAGTTATGATGTACCTCCTAGAATACTTGTGACATGATTCCGAATTTATGATGGACACCATTCCCTTCCTCACTGTCACATGACTATATTTAGGGCACTCGTCAACCAACATGCATTTATGGCCATTTGCAGTGTCCCATGATCACATGACCACATTTTGTAATATTTTGGTTGATAGCTTGTATTTACTTCCAGTTTTTGGCAAAACGAACCCATAGTGAACAATTGGTTCATTTAATGACTGATTCAAAAAAGGTCATAGAATCAGATTGTGTATGGAAGAAACCCCACAAGTATCGCACATCTGAAAACAATTCTGCATAGAGGTCTAGGAAACAAAATCTGGCTAATGTCAGAAGCTGGTAGGCAGTTATAATAAATGCTTACTTGAGATTACTTCTACCAGATATTAGAACCAAGGTGTATTTACCTTTTACTCAAAAAGAAATGAATAAATCTCTTTTTTTGTTGTTGAATAAATCACATGATGTACAGATAGTCCTCAACTTATGACTGCAATTGAGCCTGGACTTATGTTCCTAAGTTATGGCAGTAAGTGGGTCATTATGTGACTGCCCAATTTTATTGCCTTTTTGTGGCAGACGTTAAGTGAAACCATTTTCCCCAATGGATGCTTTTTGCCCGAAATCAGAAATAAATGCCTTTTTTTCTGGCAAAAAATCCATCATAAAACATGGTGAAACTGGGATGGTACAAACTTCTATAAGTACCTTTTAAGGCTTTAAAGAGAAACATACAACACTACAATTTTAAAATTTGTGTGAGTGCTATCATACAATTATGAAATTCAGCTTTATTTTCAGATTCCACCTGAAGATACAGCTTCGTCGAGAACTTCCTTTACTCTCCAGGAACTCAGGCCAAATACAGCGTATCAAATTAGACTGTGTTGTGCAGTTCATTTGTCAAAGTACTGGAGTGATTGGACTGAAGTAATTGGATTCACTGCTGAAGACAGTAAGCAATATTTATAATTGTTTGTTTCTCTGGCCCCACGATGTCAAAACATGAAATAGTTATATGTCTACCTTGTAAGTTAAAAAGAGCATAAAAGGAGATGTATAACTCCATGAGCAAAGAGCCTGAAAATGAATGATTATTACTATCAAGGATGGGAAGTCTCATACTAAAAATATTATATCTGAAATTAGTAATTATCTTTGCTTCAATAATCTCCATTGGTTATATAGAAACTTTAATCATAATATTCCTTTGAGAATTATGTGTTTCAAATTCAGTTAGAGCTCAAGAGGGCTCTGACTGTGTAAATAAAGAATTAAAATGACTTTTAGGATCATCACAGAAAAAATACAGGAAAGATAACACAAAATCCTACAATGTTACAAGATATTTTTTTTCAAGTATTATGATAAAAATTATAGAGGCTGAGATGTTCCATTTTCTGTAAATTATACAGCATTTTTCCTTTAGCTTGAAAACTGATATTAATGAATAATCCATGAATTATGCAGAGTAAAGGACTCGGGTGATAGTTGTTTGGTGCACAGTATTGTAGAAGTCTTGTACATTTTTAATAACTTTTAAGGACTACCATAGGATATTTAATACCACTAGAAGATTAAAATATGTAATCTCACATTATTGCTAAGCATTATTATAATGAAGCATATGTCAAATTGACTTAAGACAGATTTTTTAAAATCTTGATAAATATGTATTAAATAAAATGAATAGTGAGATTTTCTAAAATCTAGATGTTTGAATTTTATTTTTTGTTA
>JANHFL010006518.1:2941-13993 GCA_032468155.1 Oxyrhabdium leporinum | reverse complement strand
AGACACCCCCCCCCCAAGGCCCATCGTCCTCGCAAACGGGCGCAGAGACCAGGTGAAAACCACGAGCATCGGATGGAAGAGTTCTTCCTGAGACTTCGCACTCTGCCACCCGTCGTAGTCAAAAGTGTCTGGAGAGTCCACCAGACCGACGTTGAAATCCAAAGCAAAGTTCGCCCTTGTCAAAGGTTGCGCCGAAGGCCAACGAAACCCAGCTGGGTCCGTGTGTCAACTGCCGTCCTCCACTACAGCGGTCCAGACTCCCCGGAGGCTGGCAAAACATCGGCTTCCAAAGTCTGAAAATCGCCAAAATGTCTTTGCTGGCACCAGCAGGATCTCACAGCCACCAGCGCGGGTGCGTGTCAGATGGGCCACTGGTCTTCCGGCTCCAGAGGTCGCTCTCTGGATGAAACCCTTCGGAGGATGTTCTGCTGAGAAGCCACCGGCAGTTTTGACCCCCAGCAGCCTCTCTCAACCCCATGCCGACCGAGCTAACATTTCAGCTTCTTTCCCCCCAGCCCTCCAAGACCGGGGAAGAGCTGAGAAATCTTTTGCACACATGGCAAAGGGGAGGCAGCTTTGATTTTCGTTTTATTTTGTTTCCGTCCCGTTGAGGGCGGGCAATAAACCCAGCCAAATCTGATGCCCTGCTAATGGCAATCTAAGAAGCGATGCGGTGGGGGAAAAAAAAAAGCACCCTAGAAACTCTTGTTTCTGGCTTCTCCTGAGTTTTAAAACCCGACGCATTTGGGATTGTAAAAAACGAGGAGAAAATTGTGCGTCGCGTGTTGTCCAGGAGCATGTGGTCTGAATGCCTCTTAGCAATCAAAAAAACTGCTGGAGAGGGAAATGAGATTTCACGGAGCAAAACCCTCTCAAAATAATGTTTGGAAATCCCATTAGGTGTTTGGGAAGCTTTTCTTTATGCCAGCTCATATCCTAGTTTTGCTACTCTGGGACCATTGAAGTAATTCCCTCCTAGTTAACAACGAATCCATCCACATCCTTGTGGCTTTGGTATTGATAGCCCAGGGCTGATTTCTGTTCACGGACTGTTAGCAACTTCCTTGGAAGTAAAAACCACTGAGCCGGGGAGAGTCCCATGAACTGAGCCGCTTGAAGCTCTCGGCCTGTATTGTCTGCGCTACAGTCAGTCTGAACTAAACGTGGTCAGATATTCATCGTAGGAAACAAACAACGTTCACCCTCAGCACGTTAATATGTTTTGAATTTCGGAGTCAAAAAAAACCCCAACCCCATTCCACGTTTCCTGATTTGTCAGCCAAGCACCTCAATTGGCTGCCCGGCTCCAAATGTTTTACTCTGTCCCTTCCCGGCCGCAACTCAGTTTTGTGAGCCTTCGTGGCGAAAAGGATACCACCGACAATACTTTCTGTTAAAAAGAGATGAGGAGGAGCGCTTGGACTTTGGATGCAAGAACGGGCTCCCTGCTGTTTGACCCTTCCAAAGGCCGAAATTATTTTCTCTTGTCCTGGGCATACTTGAAAGGCAAACATTTTTTTTTTCACAGGTGCTTGTGTGTTGGGGCCAAATCGTCCGTATCTCAGATGCCAAGATAAAGTTTGGAGACTGATTTAAGAAGCGGTGTGGTCTGGCTTCTAAGCATCAACCACTCGGCATCGTTCCGATGACCACTTTCAAATCTTGGCTAGAGACCAATCCTGTGGATAACTTTTCACGAGCTGTGTAAGCCACGAATCGTTTAGGATTTGCTTGATGTAGGGAGTTTCACCCCCCCCCCCATATATATATTTTATATATATATATAAAATGTTCTCTGAGGTCTGCATCAAAACAATAAAACGTCTCACTGAAGGTGTATCTATCTCTCTGGTTTATGACCGTCAACCCGGGGCATTTTTTTTAATAGCGAAATCGTACGGCATTGAATGAAGAGTAAAGGTACAGAGCAGTGATTCACCGTGGCAAGGAAGGTCCTAAAGTGGGGCAAAGCTCCCTTAACATCTGTCTCACTTAGCCACAGAAAATTCGTGCTCGATTACGGTCGCAAGACGAGGACTCCCTGGATAATGCTTTAGGGGAGTGCCGGCCAGCTGTGGCAACTTTAAAATGTGTGGACTAGCTGCTGGGGAATCCTGGGAGTTGGAAGTCCGCACGCAGTTGCCAGATTTTGTTTTTGGGGATTGTAAATCTTTTTTATTTTGGAGGGTATTTTCAAAGTGAATAAAAGGATTCTGGCGACAGCTTTCTTTGACTAAGGAGCCTAAGGACAACTCCTGAATTTCTCCATGGAGGTTTATTGTGCAGCCCTTGGGAGGGGGAATCAGACACACTTTAAATCTCCAGAATAAAGTTTTATCAGTTTTTTTTCTACTTGGGGTTTATGAGCAATCATGACAGAAGGAGGAAAGAGAGTGGCTAGCTTGGAAGTGTATGGCAAGCGATGCCACTCTAGTCTTTCGAACGTCTATGAATCCTCAGGCTTCAATTGAGATGCCTCTGAGGCATGGGTGGGGTGGGGGGAAATCCCTCTCCCGACGTCATCACCCCACGCCGGATGTGAAGGGAGGCGCGACGCCCAGCTTCCGGGCACTCCGTCCTCCGGCGTGTGGGTCGCGTTAAAGCAGCGGTGGCGGTGCCAGGGCCGTGAGGGAAGGTGAGGCGGATGTCCGGCTGGGCCCCGCTCCGCTTCTCGCCGCCTTCAAGCCCGGCGAAGCGGCTCAGAGAGCGGGAGCGGGGCGGAAGGGAGCTCGGCGGGACGGGAGGCGGCCGCTGAGGAGAGTAGCCTACCTCGCAGGGCTGGTGTTTTGGCGGGCTTCTATGGAGAAATGTTTTTCGAGGTGGGGGGCGCAGTTTCTATGAAGAATTGGGCCTTCGAAGTGCCCTTTTCAAATTTCTGGGAATGTTGCTTCTTTTAAGGATAGTTAATTTACTTGGAATAATGGCTGTGGGGGGGGGGAAGGGGGGTTTCTTGGAAAGTTTTTCTAAATTTATTACGATTGATTGGACGTTTTTCAGCTTAAAAAAAACAACAGATTTTCCTCAGTTATTCCTCTGGGTTCCTGACACTTTGATGGATATTCTTGAGGAGAACCCAGGTTGAGATCAAAAACCCTCAAAAACTGGGCGACTTTGGGCTAAGTGGGGGTGGGGGGGGTGTTCCCTCAGCCCGGCCTTCCTCACAAGGTTGTTGTGGGGAAAACAGAAGGAGCAAGCCTTTCAAATGCTGCCTTGAAGTGAATTTGTGACAATACGGGTAGTCCTCGACTTACGTCCGCAGTTGAGCCCGAGTTTCCTGTTGCTAAGGGAATTTGGCCCCATTTTACGACCGTCCTTGCCGCAGTTGTTAAGGGAGTAACACGGCTGTAAAGGGAACCTGGCTTTGCTAGCCTGAAGGTCGCAAAAGGGGATCGCGTGACCTTGCGACAGTCATAAATATGAGCCGCTTGCCAGGAGTCCGGATTTTGATCACGTGACCACGGAGATGCTGCGAGGGTCGTAAGCATGAAAAGCAGCCATAAGTCGCTTCTTTTCAGCGTCATGACTTTGGACGTCACTAAGGCTGTTAAGTTGAGGACCGACACCTGTACAATCTAATCCATACATAAAAATAGGTATATAAATAACATATCAATAAAAATACAGCCCCCCAAAAACGTTCAGGAGAAACGTTTTGTCGTCCAGCACCAAAATGGGTTGCAATTCCCCCTCCATTGGACAATAGACTGGCCCATAATGGCAAAGAACCCTAAAGATGCATTTGCTCAGAAGAAATTGGCCGATAAAAGTGTGGCTCAGTTTTAGATTTTGGACTTCCTGGAGGCCAAGGAAACGTTTTCCTCCCTCTGGGCGTAGATTCCAGTGACGGATAATGCCTGATAATCACTGCGCGGCTGTGTTTTCTCCTAGTGCCTTTTGTAACACAAATGGGTGATGAAAAGGAATCGTGGAAGGTGAAAACGTTAGATGAAATTCTGCAGGAGAAGAAACGCCGGAAGGAGCAGGAGGAAAAAGCAGATACCAAGCGCCTCAAAAATGTGAGTTTGGGATTTTGTATCGGGAAGATTTTAAAAAAAGAAACAGAAATAAATAAATCCTTTCTGCGATTCGCACGGCGGTTCTTTTTGATAATGATGGGGCTTAGCTCTTTGGGGGGGGGGGAAATGTGCATATCGTGTGTGTTCTTTTCAATCGTATGATAATTCTCAGCCCTTTTCACTCTCTCTGTTTAAGTTGATGAGGGCACTTTCCCGAAAGCCAAAATGAATCTTTTCTTCCTAACTCACCCTAGTCTGATGATCGGGACTCAAAGCGGGATTCCCTTGAAGAGGGAGAGTTAAGAGATCACCGTATGGAGATCACTATTAGAAATTCACCTTACAGGAGAGAAGATTCTATGGACGACAGGTGAGGAAGCTGCTATAGGTAGTCCTTGACTTACGACCACCATTGAGCCCAAAATGTCTCTTGCTCAGTGAGACAAATGTTAAGTCAGTTTTGCCCCATTTTACGACTTTTCTTGCCACAGTTGCTAAGTGAATCACTGCAGTTGTTTAGGTTGGTAACATGCTTGTTAAGCGAATCTGCCTTCCCCGTTGACTTTGCTTGTCAGAAGGTCGCAAAGGGGGATCACATGGGATCACACTGCAACCGTCATAAATATGAGTCACTTGCCAAGCATCTGAATTTTAATCGCATGGACATGAGGATGCGGCAATGGTTGTAATTGTGGAAAAGGGTCATAAGTCACTCTTTTCAGTGCCATTATAACTTTGAACGGTCACTAAATGAACTGTTGAAAGTCGATGACTATCTGTACTGGAATACAAGAGAAAATTAACATTTAGTAGAGTCGTTCAGGACCTCCCAACTTCCCAGTGTGCCTTGCAAAAAACCAAAATCCCTCTCAGGATGGGGTAGCATGTTTGAGAAGAGAAGCTACAAATTGTTGGATCTCTCTAGGAGCAACATGAACTGTTTTGCTTCCTTTGTGCTGTTGTTATAATCTACTAAAATTGCTACTATAGAGATTGACAGCTTATTGGAAAAAAGAATTTCATGGAGGTTGGGGTTCCCCCTCCCCCCCAAATAGCTAATGAAATGGCCCTGCTTTCTTTGCTGGTTTTGAAGTAATTTGGATTTGGATGGCTTTTGAAGCAACTCTTGGGAGCATTTGGGGTGAATGGCAGCATAAGAATAGCTGTAAGTCATATATAAAGCACCAGTGAGAGTCATGATTCTCATTGTTTGCAGCCTTAGAGATATCAGAGGGGGGGAAAAGGGTTGGGAGGAGGAAAGCAAAATAACTTGTCCCTTAGAATCACTTAGCTGAGATGGTGGCTGTAGCTTTCGCCGAAACTCACGTTTCTTCTTTGTTTCTCAAATGGTGTGCTCTATAGGGGAGAGGAGGACGATTCTCTGGCTATCAAACCGCCCCAGCAAATGTCCCGCAAGGAGAAGGCCCACCACAGAAAAGACGAGAAGCGGAAAGAAAAAAGACGGCATCGCAGTCACTCAGCAGAAGGTTCTGTTCTTCTCATTTGGGGATTCCTTTGCTGTTTTTGATAAAATGCTCCATACGGTCACAGCCTAAGGGCCACAATTACAAAGTTTGGAAGTAGTGAAGGTTCTGAGGTCAGCAGATCCGTCTAGGAATCACTTCTTTGTGGCACCGCCTCTTTAGGCAAGGTTTTACGTTTGTGGAAGATTAGAAGTATGAAAGTTGGTTTACAGAGAGTTTCTCATGTAGAAATCATATATGAGCCGTGGTGGTACATTGCTCAGAATGCAGTATTGCAGGCTGACTTTGCCCACAGCCAGGAGTTTGATCCTGACCGGCTCGAGGTTGACTCAGCCTTCCATCCATCTGAGGTCGGTAAAACGAGGACCCAGATCGTTGGGGGCAAGATGCTGACTCTGTAAACAGCTTGGAGTGTGCTGCAAAGCGCTGTGGAGCGGTATATAAGTCTTGCTGCTATTGCTATTCTCTGCTTCAGCAGCCCTAAAATATGGCTGGCTGTCTTCAAACAATGTCCCCCTTAAGTTGCATTTCCTCAGCATTTGAGGAAGAAAATCAGATCCATATCCACAAATAACAGGGTAAAAACAGCCTCTGGATTTTGGGGAAGCAGTTGTGACTCTTAACCTGGCTTGTTTTTACTTTCTAATTCTGAGATATACTGCTTTGGTGTACGGAAGCTGTGGCCTATCTTTCTGTAGATACATTCATAGGCAGTCTTTTAGGGGAAGCATCCGGAAATATATATATATATTTCAAATAATAAAAATAGATGAAAATAGGAAAAGCAAGTACAAGTAGCGAAATGCAGGCAGATAAGCAACATATCCGAAATACAAAATTAATTCATCGTAACACATTAGAAGCTTATAATATTTTAAGCTATCTCGTCCTCATTTCCTTACCAAAATCCCTCTATCCCTGGCAAACATTAAGCTAAAAAATGCTTGCTTAACTCGGTTCAGATCATTACTAATATTTTTTTTTAAAAAAGACCCACGCATAAAATCAGTACTGGATACGACACATCAAAATTAAGATACCCTTTCTCACACCCAAGTTTTGGCTGGGGACCGATTCCCAATAGGCTTGACTACAAGTCCCATTGTTCCCAGAACAGCCACCGAGTCTGCTGGCTAGAACAGTTGCAGGAAGTGCCTGAGCCAAGGCTAAACCAACCAGCCATCTCTTTTTTTTTTTTTTTTTTTTTCTGTTCCTTTGCTCTAGTAAGTTTCCAAATGCCATTTGCGAAGGAGGGTAACCAACTCCTCCTTTTCTTTGTATCTTTATTACTAGGGAAACATGCTAGGGTGAAAGAGAAAGAGCGCGAGCATGAACGTAGAAAAAGGCACCGCGAAGAGCAGGATAAGGCCCGTCGCGAATGGGAGAGGCAAAAAAGGAGAGAATTGGCTAGGGAACACTCGCGGAGAGAGAGGTAAATTTTTTCACCAGGCCCAAATGCATCATTTCTTCCTTAGATATATCTCCTTGAGCAATTTCATCTGGATACTTGGTTATATTTCTTACGGGGTTTTTTTCCCCATTGCTGAGAGGGAATCCTGTGAACAATGTCCTTGATTTATTTTTATTTAATTTATGCAATTTGTACCCCACCTTTATAATTTTTTTACAAATAACTCAAGGCAGCAAACATGTCCAACATCACTTCCTCTTCCTATCTCAGCCCTGAAGGGTGGGTTGGGCCAAGAGAGTGATTGGCCCAAAGTCACTCAGCCTGCTTTCATGGACTAGAATTCACCATCCCCTGATGATTGGCCCAATGTCACCCAGCTGGCTTTCATAGCCAAGGCAGGACTTGAACACACCATCTCCTGCTTTCCCGCCTCGTGCCTTAACCACTAGGCCCAACTGGCTCATTGTCGCTTTGTGATATAAACCAGCATTTCAGTACCGGCAACAGAGAGAAATTATCATAGATTTGCTCCGGTTTCTGTGAAGAAATAGGCCTTTTACCTACCAAGTTCAAATTCCTAGAGATTTTACTTATTATATCTTATTTATTTTGCTTATTACGTCTTACTACATTTTTTTAAGCACAATTGGCTTACTTGGAATGACTGGAGGTGCTTGGAAAGCATGTGGGTCAGCTGATAAATTTTAAAAGTTGCAGGCAGTAGAATTGGGGTGGGGGGGGTCAGGAAATTAGTGTGGTGTCTCCTCCCAGCTCCTTGTAGATGTCTAAACTAAAGGGATTTTGATTTGATTAGCATTGATAGTACATTTTGGTTTTGAAATGGGAGCATATTAGTAAACTCTAGTAAGAATGTCCCTAAATAAGAGAACGGTACAATTTCACATCTGTGGCATTCTACCAGTTATGCTTTGTTCCCAAATAGACTCTGCTGAGCATCTGCTTATATTAAAACTGAGCAATTAAATATTGAGGTTGTATCTGCATTTGAGGTTACAGACAGTCCTCTTGAGGGTTGAGGGTTCTTGAGGCTTATGTACATATAGTTGAAAAACAAATAATATATAAATAAATCCAGGAACCAATTTAGATCAGTTCAGTTTTTCTGTTGTGTCTGCCCTACCCGAAGATTTAGTAACTCTGTAAAACTTAGAAGAAGAAGCAATGTCTAACTAATTCTTTCCTTAAGTATCTAAATCACAATCCTTAAATGTAACGTGCTATACAAACAGGATTGCAAAAAAAATTTTGATTGCTTAACTAGATTTTGGAAGCAGACATGCATCAGATTGGGAAATAAACATGCTTCACTACTAAAGAAAAGAAGCTGGTAGCTTTTCTTAAATAATAATGTTAGATTTCTCTTTTTCAAAGAAAGCATTAATACTGACTTATCAGTCAGGCCAGCTGCTTTAACTGATCAAGGAGTCCTTGATTGGCAACCTGAATATATCAGCTGTTTTTTAAAATACTTAGTTCTGGGCCAGCTTTATTTTCTACCTGGATGAATTGTCTGCTTGAATGAACAGACAGGTCCATATTTCTTATTTTTTTTAACCATATGTTTAATATATCTCAACAAGATTCAACTGTAGTAGATGGTGGGTAACCCCTTTATGATTCCCCTTAAAATTGGTATATGCTCTTTCCTGGTGCCTGGCAGTTGCGTTTCTATCACTGAACTAAATATGTTATTATTAAGCTAAGACTACTTGAGTGCCTGTAAATAATATGATTTTAAAGGTTTGAGCCTGAAGAGCTGCGGGATTTTTGTCTCGAGTAGTGTCAATCCTTCCTGCCATCGTTAGTCTCTCATTCTTTCAACAATCAAAGGCAAAACGATTGCATTGGCCACACTCAAATTCTGACATGAACTATACTTTCCTATTGCAGAACGTTAGTTTTTCACTTCCATTGACGTGAACCGTTCTGGGTAGGAAAACAATAAATAAGGCTCCTTCTTCTGAAAGAGAAAATGAAGCTCAACTGGGCATGATTCAATCGCAGGCTGGACTAATAAATTTAATGTGGATACATGCAAACTCTCTAGAGACCGCTTGGAGCAACTGGAACGAAAACGGGAACGGGAAAGGAAATTAAGGGAACAGCAGAAGGAGCAGCGAGAGTTGAAAGAACGGGAGAGGCGAGCGGAAGAAAGGAGGAAAGAACGGGAAGCCAGACGGGAGAGTAAGTAGTCCAGGGAGCAAAATGCGGGGTGGGCTGTGTGCAAGCGATGAGTAACGTGGGAACAAGCACATGGTACTCCTTGCATAGGAGTTACAGGCAAGTACCAATAAAGGAGAATAATTTGTAGCTCAGGGTTGACACGAGGGTTCCTTGGTCCTCTCGGAGCTTTGTTATTTTTCCTGCAGGCGTTTCATTACCCAAGTAGGTAACATCATCAGTGCTAGTGATGATGTGACTAGCGCTGTTGCTACTAGCGCTAATGATGTTACCTAGTTTGGGTAATGAAATGTCTGCAAGGAAACAACCAAGCCTCAGAGAGCAGCAAGGACCCTTTCTAGGCAAGTTGAAGTTGAAATGAGACTCGGAAGTTTGCAGAAGTTAAAGCCAACCTCAAAGGGCAAAACCGCTGGCAAAAGAATTTCATTTTTAATGCGGGCCAGTGTGCTCGCAGTAAAAAATGACAATCAGGGTTATCTAAGTGGGCTAGACAGCCCAGGTAGATTCTGAACATCTGGAAGGGCTCATTTTCAGGTGATGTAGCTTGGTCTGGATAGTGTCAGGTGCCTGGCCGGAGTGGGTCTCATCTTGGGAGAATTGTAAAGATTGCGTAAGAAATATCACCCTGGAAAAAATGACAACAGATTCTCTTGTCTCTGTTAGTCTCAGGGCATCATAGGACAATGAGGGAAGACTACGGAGAGAAAGTCAGAATTTGGAGCCGAAGTCCCCTGCGGCAACAGAGGGAAAAACTTGAACCGTCAGAGATCAGGAAGCCAGGTAGCTTTTAAATTATCGACCGGACTTGTGGGTATCTTGATTGAAACCACCAAGATGGGAATGGCTGAAAGTACCTTGCAGGTTTTATTAATAACCAAACTTTATTTTAAATCGTGTGACTTAAGTGTTACCCTGCACGCAGGGTGATTGAAACACTGTTCCATATTGCCCCCCACTAAGATTTCTTCCGCACCACAAAGGAAGAGGATAATCGTATCCGATTTTTATATTACTTGAAAACAAGGGAAAAGTTACGATATCGCATGATATAAAATGTCCTTCAATCTCCTGCACACTTCCTTTGGAAAAAAATAAATAAATCATGGCTGCCAACCTAGAAAAGAGTTCTTGAGGGAGAATTTGAAATTGACAGCGGAAATTGAACTGCTATTTTAAATTGCCCAGATTGCTTTAGCCTGGAAAGTTTTTAAAAGTGCGTCTTGTCGTTTTATATAGCGATATTCTTTCGGTAGAACGCGTAGAACCGAAGAACAGGTTCTATGGAACTGAGTTATAGACCACTAAAGAAAAAAGAATTTCTGTGTAAACATAAAATCACCGTGACCTGTGTAAACATACTTTTCCTTTTTTTTCTTCCAATGGTCCAAAATAATTTAAATAGTTTTCACGAGGGAAGCATTGCTGTTCAGTTTTGTTGACTAATCATCTGATGAACATCGGGCAGGGCCTGCTTTCCAGATTGGAGACACGGAGGGCTGGGGGGGGCGGGGGGGCATCTCACCCAACCGGATATCTTCCAGATGTGCATGTTTCAAATTGTCGGCAGTGGTCTCGATGGCTGAGAATTCCCCTGCGTCTTGGTTGAAAGCCATCCCCGATCTTAAGAGAGGAGATTTTTAAAACAGTCAGATTGTAATCAACATACAGTGAAGTCCCTTTGTCACCTGGGGGTTGCCCTCTTTTCTTTTTTTTTTTCTTTTTTTTTTTTTGTTCTCCCCCTGCAGTGAGAGAGGAGAAACCAGAAGGAAAAGACCCCTTGTCAGATCTCCAAGATGTCAGTGACAGCGAACGAAAAACCAGCTCGGCCGAAACATCATCAGGTAGCTTCCGTGCGGGTGACGATTTATTTTATTTTATTTTATTTTTACATTTATATACCGCCCCATTCCGAAGACTCGGGGCGGTTTACAGCTTATAA
>JANHFL010006517.1:8123-18686 GCA_032468155.1 Oxyrhabdium leporinum | reverse complement strand
CGGGATGGGATGGGATGGGCAGGGCCAGCCATGAATGGGATTTGGGGGTTCAGCAAACCGTGGAGAATCTTCGCTAAAAGTCCGCCTGAACCTCTGCGAACCCCCAGCAGCCCATCCCTGTATATATCCATGTGGAGTTAGTGGTTCACAAATGATGTGCAAACATGAATACAGACATATGTTATAATTATATGTCATCAAATTGGTGTTGGCTCTTAGTAACCATATAAATAGACTTTCTCCACAATGATCTATCCCCAAATTGGCTCTTCAAGACTTTCAGTGTTGTACTTAGCAGTATTGCAATCAAGTCCATCCACCTTGCTGCTGTTTGTTTTCTTCTCTTTTCTTCCCTCTTCTCTCCCAGCACCACTCAGTTCTCAAGAAAGCTAGGACTTCACATTCTATGTCCAAAATATGATAATTTGAGCTATGAGCACTATTGCTCAAATTAAAAAGTCTAGATTGATTTGTTCTATAATTCATTTATTTGTTTGCCTAGTTATCTGTAGTATAGGTATTCTCAAATCCCAAAATTCAAAAGCATCAATACTTTTTATATCCCCTTTTTTCAAAGTCCATGTTTTTACTTCCATAGAATGTCAAAAGAAACACCATTATATGCACAATCTGATTTTTGTAGGTATAGACACAACATGGTATCTGAGTGTCTTTCTATGACCTTTATTGCTACATTCCAAGGTGTTAATATGACACCCAGTCCCACTATTGATAGTCAATCCTAAAAACTAGAAGCTATCTACCACTTCATATCTTAATTTTCAGTTCTAACACTGATAGTTACACCTGATGCCCTATATTAATTTTGGTTTTCTTTATGTTTAATGTTATGTTTTTCTCTGTGCTTCTTGAATTTCATTAATAGAATTTGCAGATCATTTGTATTTGCAACTGCTGAGTAGTGTCATCAGCATAGTATAGTTATTAATACTTTTTCTTCCAATTTTAAAACTTTGCTCATCTTCCAGTCCAGTTTCCTTCAATATACAGTACAGGTTGTCCTCGATTTATGACCACAATTGAGCCCAAAATTTCTGTTGTGAAGTGAGATATTTGTTAAGTGAGTTGATAAGTTAGTAACCCGGTTGTTAGGTGAATCTGGCTTTCCCATTGACTTTGCTTGTCACAAGGTTGCATAAGGTGATCACAGCAACGGTCGAAAGTATGAACCAGTTGCCAAGCATCTGAATTTTGATCACATGATCATGGGGATGTTACAAAGGTTGTAACTGAAAAATGGTCATAAGTCACTTTTTTCAGTGCTGTTGTAACTTTGAACAGTCATTAAATGAACTGCTGTAACTTGAGGACTACCTGTATAGAACATACATAGATTGGTTTGCTTCAGCAAATTAATAGACTCAGATGAATTTTGGAGGGAGTTTTGGAGTTCCGGCTGATCTGCTAAACATTACATCCAATGGCTTGATCACCACTTGGAACAGGGTGGCATCTGAAGCTCCGGATCTGATTGCACTTATGTGATCTCTTACTTCTTGCAGAACCCATTACTTCCTATAGTTTAAATAGGGACTTGAAGCAAGAGAAGTCTAGGCATTGCTGGTACTCTGCTGGGGACGAACTTGACTATACGTGGGTAAAAGCCATGATTGTGGCAATAAAAGTTGCTTGAATTCACTCACAGTTGGATACTGTCTTTGTGGAAATTCCAAGTAAATATCAGAGGCAAAGTCTTGCACGGTAATCTGGAAAAGATTTGGATCTGTTGGTTCTGATGGGTCCTTAGGACTCTGAGCTCAGGCACTTGGTCTTTAAATCCATGTCCCTAAACTTGGGATGGCGTGCGAGTGGATTCTAACAGTGGTGAATTATATTACCTGAATGGGGTTGCATTGCCCCAAACAGATTCCTCTTTTGATCTAGTGTCCTTCTGGATTCATGGAGCAGGTAGCAGTTGTGGCTAGAAAGCCCTTTGCACAACTTCATATTGTATGCCAGTTGCTCCCATTCCTAGATGGAGGGGCCCTACTCATGGTCACTCATGCCCTAGTCATATCCCAGTTGGACTATTGTAATGTACTCTACATGGGACTGCCCTTGAAGACCACCCAGAAAATGGAATGATGCAGGCAGTTACGTGTATTCCTTGTAGAATACACGTTATACCTCTGCTCTGCAAGCTGCATTGGTAATTTGTTTCCAGATCCAATTCAATGTGCTAGCCTTGACCTTTAAAGCCATACATGGGACCAGGTTATTAAAGGAATCAAACCTTACCCAGTTACATCCTTCTGTCCCACCAGATCTAGTACAGAAGGTATGCTGCAAGTTCAGTCATTTTGGGACTAGGCAATGGGCCTTCTTGGCTATGGCACCCATGTTGTAGAATATCCTCCCCAGAGTTTAGGCTGGCACCATTGCTCATATTTTCCCAAAATCCTTTAGGATTTGGTTTTGCCATCAGGCCTGGGGATCCCACAGAACTAGTGGATATTATGATAGTTCCATTATTGTTAACATCCATTCGCCTTAGCTGCCTTTTATAGTTTTTTATGTGAATAGCAACAACAACAATTGTCAGCCCCCCCTCTCCTTCTAACTCAAGAAAGTAGAGCTCTTGAAACTTGGAATTTCAAACAGGATACTTTTTAGTGAGCAGAAGTGATAGGAGGCAAAGTGAAAGCAAGTTCTAAAGTTTAACAAAGAGGACAGTAACTTTCAAGATACCCAAAACCCCACCCCGGTGTTGTGATGGCCATTGCCCAATCCACAGATACAAAGATGCTTTGGTAACGGTCATTTCGAAGAGGAGATAAGGACCCTTTGAGGGCCTCAATCAGGAATGTAACAAGATCGAGAAACGAAAGTGTAGGAAAGCAAAAGTTATGCTAATAGGATTTATAGCGTCCTTTCCCCTCCGTGCCAGGCAGTGGAAAGTTACAGGCAACCATATCCCTTCCTCCTCCCCTGGAAGAATGGCAGATATACATTTGGGGATCTGACAACAATAATAGTAATTATCATCATCATCATCATCATTTGCCAGACTGTCCCACATCCTTTACATGGACAATCTGAAGCTGTATGGAGAAACACCATCTGAAATAGAATTGGTGCTCAACACTGTCCACATATGTAGCCAAGATATTGCAGGGAAGTTTGGATTGGACAAATGTGCCACACTTATTATGTCAAACAAGAAAAAAGTGAAAACTAAAGGAATCAAGATGCCCCAGAGTCTGGATGAAGATATTACTACAAATACCTGGGTATATCCTTCAAGTTGACAATATCAAGTACACTGAAGTCAAGAAAAAGATTAGAGGTGAGTACATCAAGAGAGTGAAGAAGATCTCAATGGAGTCCAAACTCAATGGAGAAAATACAATCAAGGCAATCAACACCTGGGCAATTCCAATCATTAGATACACAGCAGGAATAGTGAACCAGACTCAAGCAGAACTAAATGCAATGGATAGGGAGACCAGAAAAATAATGACAATGAATCATGCTTTCTATCCTCGCAGCAACATGGACAGACTCTACCTATCAAGGGAAATAGGTGGACGTGGAATGTTGCAAGTACATCAGATGATTAAAGAAGAAAAAAGGCCTTTGGAAGAATATCTAAAGGACAATGAAGAAGATGCACTGAGGTTAATACAGGAAGGCTAACTGATCTCTGGAGAGACCAAACGGTCCTAACAAGAAAGACCAAATGAAGAACAGAGTGGAGGCATATGGGAAAATGAAGCAGTACATGACCAATACATTTTAAAAAATAGCAGGGAAAGCATATAATAACAAGACCTGGCAATGTCTAAGAGCAGAAAAGTTGAAGAAAGAGTCCAAGGGACTAATTCTGGCTGCACAAGACCAAGCCTTAAGGACAAATATATACAAAGCTAGAATTGAGAAGATGGCAACAGATAGTATGTGCCGCCTATGCAAAGAAGCTGAAGAAACACGGGACCACCTGATAAGCTTCTGCAAAAAGATTGCACAGACTTACTACAAGCAGCGCCATGATAAAGGAGCAACAATAGTGCATTGAAAGATCTGCAAGACATATTATTTTCCTGCAAGCAAGAACTGGTGGGACCATAAAATAGAGAAAGTCACAGAAAATGAAGAAATTAAATTGCTGTGGGACTTTAGAATTCAAACAGACAGGGACCTGCCACATAACACCCCAGACCTAACAATTGTCAATAAGAAAGACAAAAAAAGTCTCCGTAGTGATTGTGACAGTGTCTGCAGACAGCAGAATAGAAGAGAAAGAACTGGAGAAGATAACAAAATACAAAGACCTACAAATAGAACGACTGTTGCAAAAGCAAGCAAAGATAGTAGTAATGGGCGCCTTGGGTGCAATCCCAAAACAGTTAGAGCACCACTTGAACACCATTGGCATTGATAAATTCACCATCAATTAATTGCAAAAGGTGGCTTTATTAAGAAAAGCTTCCATCCTGCAATAATATCTATAACATCATCAAACATCCAAATCTGCCTATCGCAGGTCCTTGGTAAGAACTCAATAGGTAGACAAAAATGCCAAACCCAGTCTGAACATCTGGCTGACTGTGCAATCAACAACAACAATCAGCAGCTCATGTTCAAGATTTGGAAGCAGAATCACCTGGATATGGAAATCAGTGAACAGACTTATGAACCAGAGGCATGTTATTTTGACGTATAAGCTCTTCACTAATGCAGAATTACAAGAGATTGCAATCAGAGCAGTGCAATATCAAGGCTCAAGTGTCATTGATAATAGAGACAATTAAGGAAATCAAAGAAGTGGATGGGGAACAAGAAGCAAGAGCTGGATTAGATCTTGAAGAACCAACAGCTAAAGCAGAATTAACCAAGAAGATTAAGACTCAGATGGAAAACATGGAAAGATTGTGATTGCCAAAACTGAATCAAGTTAGTAAGAGAAGTTTGGCTAAATTATTGAAGAATGTGAATGAAGCTGTTCAGACTATCCCAATACCAAAGTGAACAATCCACCTGGAGTTAAAAATAAAGCAATTTTGATTTGTTTTAAGTAATTGGAAGAATTTGAGGCAAGGAAATCTGAAGATTAAAAAAAAATCAGATTAGCCTGACAACAAGATATGACCTGGAAAATAAAGAAATAAAGAAAAGCTGAAACAAAGAATTGTAGCTATTGCAGAGAAAATAAAGTGATATGATAGCCGAATAATGCAGTTTCAGCAAAATTCACAGTTTCAAGCAAACCAGCATCATTTCTATAAGAACCTTGAAAGTGGACATGTGCTACCACAAGTGAAAAACCTAACAAAGAAAATACCCTTAAATTTTGGAAGAAGTGTGGGAAAATAACAAGAAACACAAAGGGAATGCAAAGTGGATCAAGCAGTTTGAAAGGCACTGTAAAAGTGACTCAAATAGATGTTCACATAACAAAATAAATGGTGCAAAAACAAGCAAAAAATGTCAAGGACTGGAGTGGCCCTGGTTTACATGAGCTGCATGGATTCTGGTCGAAATCACTAACAAATTTACATGCAAGATTAGCAAACCAGTTGAATCAGGTTCTGGAAATGCTAGAAAGTGAAAAATGGCTAACAACTGGAAGAAGGATGCAGAAAAGGGAAATAAACCTGAAAATTATATGCCAATCACTTGCCTACCAACAACATATGAAATGCTTGAAGACATTATTGCAAACTAAATTTATGGATATCTAGAAAACAAAGTTTTGCTACCTGTAGAACAGAAAGGATGCTGCAAAAATTGAGGAGGAACCAAAGACCAACTGATGATTGATATGATTGTTAAACTGGTTTTGAAGAATTCAAAGAAAAGATGAGCAAATTTGTTCATGGTCTGGATTGATTATAAGAAAGCATTTGATTATAAGAAAGCATTTGGTTACACACTCCTGAACTGAGAAATACTTAGATATTTTTGGAATTAGCAGCAACTTCCAGAAATCCTTGAAAACTTCCATGAAGCAATGGCAACTAAGATGGCCTGGGGAGAAGAACTTGGTGAAGTTGAAATCAAATGAGGAATCTTCCAAGGTAACTCATTGTCACTACTGTTATTTGTATTTTTAATGGCGCCACTAACAAGCATTTTGAACAAAACTAACTGTGGCTATGAATTGGTTAAAGGGGGGTGATTTAAAACAGTTTGGAAAAATAAAAGCTGAATTGAGTTAACTGCTGAAAAACACTGAGGAGTTTAGCAGAGACATTGAAATGCAATTTCGCATTGACAAATGTGCAACAATTGCCGTTAAGGCAGAAAAAATTGTTGAAGATGATGGATTCAAATTTGATAATGAAGAGCTGATGAAAGTAGTAACACCACAAGAGGGGTCAAGTTCATAGGAGTTTTGGAAGCTTCTGACCTATTGCACAACCAAGTCAAGGACGCTACTTCAACAGAATACATAAAGTGAGTCCGGAAAATCTTGAGATTAAAGCTGAGTGGAGGAAATATCATAAAGGCAATTAGCACTTGGGCAGTGCTTGTAATATATACTCAGCTGGAATAGTTGATTGGACTCAGCTACAACTTGATAACTTGAATTGAACCACAAGAAAACTACTGACAGTGTACCATGCTCTGCACCCAAAAAGTGATGTTGATCTATTGTACTTGCCAAGATCTCAAGGTTGGCAGAGGTTTCTTACAGGTGAAACAAACTGTGTAAGAGGAAAAACACAGTTTAAATGCTACATTAAAAAAAAAACCCAAAAGAGCCTCTGCTGATGGAGGTGAACAAGAGAAACCTCTTGAAAACAAAAAGATTGAAAGCAGAATATTGAAAGGAAACAATTGAGTATCGGGTTTTTAACTGGAAAAAGAAGACTATGCATTCATTTGAATGCACAGAACATAAACAGAATATTAAAAAACAATTAACTATTATAAAAAAAACTAAATGCTAAAACAGAAGTATACCGTGTTTCCCCAAAAATAAGACCAGATCTTTTTTTAAAAAAAAAAACCCAAAAGATCCATTAGGTCTTATTTTCAGGGGATGTCTTATTTTGCGGCCGGCCGCCCACTTCCTCCCACCATCTGCTTGCCCGTGGCTGCAACAGGGCTTCCCATAGCAGGCACAATTTTTGCCCGGACAGAGAAATGACGGAGACTGGAAGCTTTCCTTCTCCCCCACTCCCCCCGTTTTTGTTTTATTTTTTTAAATGTACATCAACATCAATACATGAACAGTGTGGCATCTGGGTATCATTCATTTTGGGACAAGTGGCAATAATAATATTAATAACATTTGTTACATTAGTCAAACTTATGTAATCCTAGTATTAATATACATGTTTCTTTAGTTTTTCAATATTTCAATGCTCCATTTTAATGCCAATCACAATGTTATTTGAGCTTACATAGTAATGCCATCTTTCAACCTCTAATCTTTCCCTCTAGTTATTGCTTTTATTCTATTATAAAAAAAGTATGTGTGCTAATATTCCCCCTATTTCTTATTTCTACCTCTATTCTGGCTTCTAGTCAGGCCATCACTACTAATCCTAATGTTAATACACATGTTTATATTAAAATATAGTCCTTCGTTATTTAACTGTTCAGTGTTTCGATGCACCATTCTAGTGCCAATCACCATATTGTTTAAACATAATAATACCATCTTTCAACCTCTAATCTTTCCATCTAGCTATTACTTTATATAAGAGTGTGTATTCTTATTTCTAGCTCTATTCTAGTTTTTAATCAGGCCATCATTATATTAGGGGAAAAAAAGAAAAAAATATTTCCTTTCTATCCATCATCTCTTGTCCGTTTCAATACTTCAATTCTTATTCATTTTTTAGCTTGCCTCCCATACTGCCTCCCATACTCCTCTCTTGGATCCTTGTCTCTATCTACATCTGTGTCTTCACTGTTCAGTCTAAACAGTTCTCCCATCTCTGTCTTCCTATGCTGCCAGGCCTCCAGAGTATCTACCCAAGCCCCTATTTCCCTTTCAGAAGTATCTTTCTGCTTATCCGTCCATTTTTAAATCTCTTAAAGTACTTTCCCCTTGATTTATTTCATTTCAGCAGCTTTTAGCTCTGTTTCAAAGCGTCCAATTTACAAGCAGACAAAACTTCCAGTCTCTCTCTGGGCGAAAAGTGAGGGCGAGACCAGAAGAAGCAGAGGCACAGGAGGGAGGGAGGCAATCCTAACGTGCCACCCACTCCATCCTACCATCTCTCAGCTTGCCCGCAGTTGCGCTGGGGCAGGCACCCAGGTGGGGTGTCGTGATCGCCTGCCTCCCCCCCATCCCTCCACCTGCTGCCAGTGCAACTGCGCAAGCTTCCCGCGATCCTCCTGTAAGCCAGGCAGCTGCGCAGCATGTCCTGATAGCCTGTCCCCCCATGTCTCTGCCTCCGCCTGCTGCTGTTGCCACTGCGCAAGCTTCTGAGAGCTTCACATGAGCCAGGCAGCCTTGCAGCATGACCTGATCGCCTGCCTCCCCTTCCCTCATATATTTGCCTGCTGCCAGTGCCACCGCACAAGCCTCCAAGTCTCCCGTGAGCCAGGCAGCTGCGCAGCATGTCCGGATCGCCTGTCTCACCCCCCCCCCCACCTCTGTCTCCACTCTCAGACTTATCTGTGTTGCACCAAGGGGCAGGTGGGCTGCGACTGCTGCCGGACACCATTGGCCCCCACGTGCTTGCTGGCTCTTGTGCCGGCCATGCCCATCCTCCAAGCTTCGAGGAAACACGGTATATAAAAACAAAAATCTAAAAGAAGGGATAGAGATTTGATGGGTGAAAGGAGCCTAAAGGTTTGTATATAGCAAACTATATCATAGTACGGAAAACTTTAAAGTGATCAACTAAATGCCCTTTAAGATTAGTTTATGGGACAAGTAATATTCTGACGTATTTTAAGGACTGCTGCATAGAACATGGCAACATTATACAGTGGAAAGTCTACACACCCCGTTAAAAGACTAGGTTTTTGAGATGTAAAAGAAACAGGCCAAGATAAATCAGCCCTCATATTAAAGGAATAGTTTGAAGTGATAGTTAAAAAGGATAGTTTCAGCCAATAGTTAAGTATGATCACACTTTCATGAGTTCTATCTCTAATCTCAACGTGGCATTAGAGACACATTTTGGGACTTGAGGGACCAATTTTAGAAATTCGGATTGAGCAAGTGAAATTAGAGAAGGGGACAAGCTGAACACCATAAATACGTTGTGCTAGTGACTTGACTTTAAATAATTTAAATGCTGCACTTATAAGAGTTGAACATTATTCTTCACAGTAGTGGTCCAAAACCTTAACTCATGCATCATGTGGATTTAATAATCTCAGTATTTACCTTAGGAGAATAGAGAAAATCTATTGCTACTGTCGGTTGAATAATCCCTATATTTGCTTACTTTAGGAAAGCTGCAGGAATATTTGACAATGTTTGGAATAAGCCACTTTGATTGAAAACCATTTTTTCACTTTAAGCTTGTTATTATTATTAGGATCATGCTGTGATTTGGTGTGAACCCCAAGTCTGATGTAGAATAAAACAGTTCAGAATTACCTGAGTTAAGACAGTTACCTAACTCATCCTGCCTTTTTGAAGATTCTCTGTGGAGTTCCATTATGTAATTTGTCTATGCTGTATAAACACTTTTGAATGTTTAATATTTCTGCATAAATATGATAAAACATTATCTATTCTCTACATGAGTCCTAAAACTAGATAAAGAGAACCCAACTAAAAAATTGAGCACAAACATTACACTTTTACATTTATTTACTGATAAAAAATTTCCAAAGCTGGATCACCATCATATTTGGCAGTTAAGCTTATGACATCACTATCATATTTGGCAGTTAAGATGTATGTATCATATAAAAACACATTTTACTGGTACTTCAAATAAAATCAGTTATCTACCTAATTCTGTATTAGCTAGATGGCAAAAAAGCTAAACCAATTTATTTTAATGGAAAGAAATTTCAAATTAAAAAAACCCAGTGTTCAACATCTTTATTCCATTTTCATTGGACCTTCTCAGTTTATTCAGTTTTTTATTTCTCTTCTCCTCAATTCTTTCCTTTCTTTTACAAGTATAGAATTATAGTTCTTATATTTCAGTATTTAAAGTTCTTACATGTCAGTATTTAAAATATGTTTTCAACTCAACTAGTTTACTTTAGTCTTCTTTGCTTTATCATTTTTGTAGATCGGGGCTGTCAAACTCATGGCCCATGGGCCAGATGCGTCACGCGTTGGTCAAGCCCGGTTTAGCAAAGGGGAAAAAATTGCAATACATGACTCCTGTAGTAGACTATTAATTCAGAAAAATTATTCAGTGATATTTGTCTTCCTTGTTAGTAGATTACAGATTACAGATTAACAGAGTTGGAAGGGATTTTGTAGGTCATCTAGTCCAACCCCCACTCAAGCAGGAAACCCTACACCATTTCTGACAAGTGGCAGTCCAATCTCTTCTTGAAAATTTCAAGTGATGAAGCTCCCACAATGTCTGAAGGCAAGCTGTTCCATTGGTTGACTGTTCTCACTGTCAGAAAATTTCTCCTTATTTCCAGGTTAAATCTCTCCTT